>JAQIFY010006371.1:0-10356 GCA_028533085.1 Varecia variegata
TATAAAAGCAGGCAGTGGGGCCGGGCGCGGTGGCTCACGCCTGTAATCCTAGCACTCTGGGAGGCCAAGGCGGGTGGATCGCTCGAGGTCAGGAGTTCGAGACCAGCCTGAGCAAGAGTGAGACCCCCGTCTCTACTAAAAAAAAAAAAAATAGAAAGAAATTATCTGGCCAACTAAAATATATATAGAAAAAAATTAGCCGGGCATGGTGGCGCATGCCTGTAGTCCCAGCTACTTGGGAGGCTGAGGCAGGAGGATCGCTTAAGCCCAGGAGTTTGAGGTTGCTGTGAGCTAGGCTGACGCCACGGCACTCACTGTAGCCCGGGCAACAAAGTGAGGCTCTGTCTCAAAAAAAAAAAAAAAAAAAAGCAGGCAGTGGGCCAAATTTGGCCCATTAGTTGCAGGGCCCCACCTTAGAGTAAGATAGTCTCATCTGAAACGCCTGGCACTCTATCCTGGTACCCTAGCCTAGGAAGCCTTGTGAGGAGCTTTGAGTAACACCCCTGCCCAAGTCTCAGGCCCACAAGTTCAGGTTCAATATGTCAAGGTGATGTCAGACCTCAGCATCTCTGCCATGGGCCTCCTGAGCTAGAAACCTGGATGCTGGTTGGTATCTCGGGATCAGAGGAAGAGGTACAAAAATTCATTTTGTGCTCACCAAAGGCTTGCATATGCAGATGTGCTATATTTTATACAAATTGGCTTCCTCTTGATTGCTGGAAAGATTCATTCACCTTTGGTTCTGCCTGTCCCCCCGGAGCACACTGCATGGTGATGCCCAGTGGAGAAGCAGCTCAACAGCACATGATCTACTCTAACCAGAGTCCCTGCCCTCACAACTGCCAACCAGGGGCTTATATTTAAAACTACGATGTGCCCAGTGCATCTTATTATATATAGTAAATATCCCCAATGAAAATCACACAGGCTCTTAGTACACGGCTTCTCAAAATTTAATGGCAACACAAATCACCCAGAATCATGATAAAATGCAAGTTCTCATTCAGTAGTTTTGAGTGGAGCCTACAATTTTTTATTTCTAACAAGATCCAAAACATTGCCAATGCATCTGGTTCACAGATCATGGCTTGAGCACTCAGGTCTTAGTGGACCACACTTTGATTTGCTCTGGAGGATGACTGCTATGACCTTGAGATGCCCCCATCCCACATCACACACTTGGGCATGCCACAACCCTATATTTAAGTCAGAGTGTCACAAATATACCACCAAATATGGTGGAAATCTACACAGTTATTTTGTTTTAGTTGTTTTTTTCCTGAGTTAATAACAAAGATAGGTGAAATCATTTCATTTTATAAAGTATTTTACAATGATTTGTAAATAGTCAACAATTATTAATGAGGTTAAGTGGGATCAAATGGCCTTTTTTTTTCCATATTAGATTATGTTGCTCTAGGCCCATGTGCATCTCTGCTTTTGCTGAACATTTAAAATCAGCAGAAATTTTTGCCGATAGTTCATGGTGAGGTTGTCCTTCCTTGTTTCCTAGGTAGGAGGCTCAAATCCTTAACAAGGCAATACATGCCTCTGTGGCAAAGCCTGTAGTGGTGTTGTGGAAAAAATATTGGCTTTGTAGCTGTATTAGTTTTCTGTGCTGTGTTACAAATTACCACAAAATGAGTGGCTTAAAATACCACACACGCTGTCTCCAGTTTCTGTGTCTGGAGTGTTCAGGCATAGCTCAGCGGTGTCCTGTGTTTTAGGCTCTCCTCAGGTCACAGTTTAGGTGTTGCCTGGGGCTACAGCCTCATCAGATGCTTGACTAAGGAATAATCTGCTGTCAAGCTCTCTTAGGTTGTTGGCAGAATTTATCTTGTTATGGCTGTAGGAATAAGGTCCCCAGTTTCTTGCTGGCTGGCTGTCAGCCAAGGGCCACCCTCAGATCTGCAGGTCCCAGGAGCCCTCCATAATTTCTTGCCACGTGGGCATCCTCAACATGACCGATCACTTCACTGAGCCAACAAAGAGAACCTTTTGCTCCAGGCTGGCAAGATGGAGTCTTATATAACATATTCTAATCAAGGAGCAACATCCGTTACCTTTGCCATGTAATGAAATCTAATCAAGAGGGCAGAGCAATATTTCACTACGTTTGCAGTAATATATTGGCTAGAAACATGTTACTAGTTTCACCCATACTCAAAGGGAGGGAATAAAATAAAAGCATAGATATTGAGAGAAGGACATTATTGGGGGATCACCCGAGAGTCTTTTGATCATAGTTGATGAAGGGTTTGGCTTTCTTATGTTTTGGACAAGCAAGAGACTCAACCGTTTGGGGATCATTTGATACCTACATAAGTAAAATAAGTAAAAAATAATAATAGAAAGAGTCTCAGAGACTTTTGAGAAAATATCAAGAGGTTTAATTTATGTGTAATTGGAGTTCCAGAAAATAAGCAGTGAGACAATGGCACAAAACCAGAAGAAAAAAAGAAGCAGAGAGAGAGAGAGAAGAAAGGAGGAAGGGAGGAAGGAAGCAAGGAAGAAAAGTCGGTCAGGCAAACATATCCCAAATTTGGTAACAAAAATCAACTCATAGATTTAAGAAACTCAGCAAAAAGAAAGCAGGATTAATACAAATAAAACAACATATAGCCACACTATAGTTAAATGATAAAAACCGAAGATAAAAAGAGAACCTTGAAAGCCGCCAGAGAAAAGTGATACATTGCACGCAAGGGAACGATGATTTATCTATCCGAACATGTCTCATCAGAAGTCATGGAGGCCAGGGGACAATAGAGCAACAGCTTTACCATCCTGGCAGTGCGGGTTATAGAGTCAGACAGCAGGATTTAAAATGTCCACTACTTAGTATCTACGTAGCCTTGAACAAGCTATTTGATAGTTCCGTATCTCAATATACTCCCCTCTTAAATAGTAATGTTAGAAGTTTTCCATCTCATTAGGTTGTTGAGAAGATTAAATGAGTTGCTAATACATGGAAAGTACTTAGCACTTAATACATAAGCAAGTTCAATGCCTGCTAGTATTATGAGCAGATGTTAATATTTATGGCCAATTTAAGAACTTCTACTTTAAATTTTCAGAGAAAATTTTATGTGTCTAAAGAAAAATTTTAAAAATCCAAAAAGTAAGAGTAGTCAATTCAAATTACCGATAACAACAGGAGTTTGCCAATGACAGAATGATTTCCAAAGGGTCCCTTATTCAATCATCCTTCTTGTAGCCTCTGCCGCAGGAGTTAAACTATTTCACAGCAAGAGAAACCCAGTTCTCCCCGAGACGTGGTTGACTCCAAGAAAATCTCTCAGTTTCTCACCCCAGGCTTTTGCCTGTGCTTATTCCCCAGTGCAGGTAATTAGCAATCAAATTCTTAATTACTCAATTAGTCCAACCCACGAGGCTATCTGAATAAATCAATTAATGTAGCTCCCACAGAAGAGCTCATGTTTACAACATAAGACTTATGATATTGTGCCGGCTAATCAGTACCGAACCACGCAGGCTCGGATTTTTAGAACGATTGCCTCGGTCCATTGTGGAATCTACTTGGCACACGATAGGAACAGAAGTAGAATTCTAAACCTACAGTTCTTTCCTTATTTTTTCTTCAAAAGGCATTGCCAGAAAGGTGAGAGTCAAAAGGCCGAGGGGCCTCAAGGCACTCCGATTTAGCTACTGATCAATTTTTAATATTTATCCCTCGTTTCATTTGACAAATGTACCTCGTGCTTTTTTGCCAGGTTCTCTGCTAGACTCTATGGGCCACAAACAAAACCCTCTTATTATGTCACCCTCTAAGCCTCAGTTTCTGCAAAGTACATCAGTGCTTCTCAAACTTTAGCGCGTGTTTGCATAACCTGGGGTTCTGGTTAAAAAGTGCAGTTTCTGCCTTGGTAGATGTGGCATGGGCCCAGAGATTCTACATTCGCTAATGCCTAGGTGATCCTGATGTTATTATCTGGGGAGCAACTTTGAGCACTAGGGGTGTGGAATAAAGATGATGATACCGCTCTCTTTGAGGGATTGTTGAGGCTATGCTGAGATCTGTGTGAAACAATGAAGGCAACTTGCTTCACAAGCTCTAATTCACATGTGAAGTTCATTGTTAGGGATATGCTTAAAAAAAACAGTCTTACAGAAGAGATAAAAGACATAAAAGGATGGAGATTTATGGGAGAAACAAATATTGGAAACATCAATAGGTTTGGGCTCTAGATCTGGCTTAACCGCTAATAAAGTCTAACACTTTGAGGAGTACATCACTCAAACCCTTTGCACAACTGTGCTTTATCCATTCAAATAAGTCATCGGTACACCACCTTCAGGATTTTTGGCATATTCAGGTGCTAAATTAGCTTTTATTTTTAATTGATGTTAAATCAAATCAGTTTTAAAATTTAGCCATATCCCACACAATAATATTCAGAAACTAGAGGTAATACAGATAATTTTTTCTAACAGATTAAAATAAGTATAGAACTACTATAGTTAACACAATTCCTCCATAAATTCCCTGAGATATCATCCAATATCCCACACAAATTATATGCATTCTTTGAAAAACAATGTTAGTTAATTCCCACAATTTCTTGAAGAATTAAGAATTAATGGGTTTACCTTTCCAGGTTGTCTGAATCTTAGAAGGAGAAGGACTTCTGAGAAGAGGTACCATGTAAGGTAAGCTGAGCCCTTAAAAGCAATTAAGCTTAAAATGTAGACAACCTGAAACTTTGTGTGTGTGTTGGGGGTGGGAAGGAGGAAGTTGTTGTTCAAGGAGGAAAAAAAAAAGAAAAGCTTCCAGATAGAAAGAGTAACAAGAATGAGAGCAAAGGTTAGAATTGGTGACTAATTTCTAACCTTCCCAAGAGAAAAAAAGGAGTGTCATTCTATGATTGGAGAGATAGCTTGAATAGTAATACCAAGGTTACTGGAAAATGCTTACACCTAAGTCCACAGAGAGGTTTGGGTTCCTCAACCTGTTTTAGGATTCTGATGACTACTCAACACTCTCCCAAGAAAATAGCATGCACACGCACACACAGAGTGCGCACGTATACACAGAGTGCACACACGCAGCACACACAGAAAGCACATACATATACAGAGTATGCACACATACACACAGGATACATGCAGTGTCCACACACAGCACACATGCACAGAGTGCACTCAAGATAGCACACACAGAGAACACACACAGACTTACAATATTTTGCCCATCATAACAGGATGTGTATTTCTCTCTAGGGCCAATAAGTAAAAAATTAGAGAGCTGTAGATCAAATGTCCGATGGTGGTAGCTTTTAGAAAATTGCAACTGAGAAGATTTAAAATTCTGCCCGGTGCCTCAGCATCATCATACAGCCCCCTGTGACTCATGCAGCTCCTTTATGATGTTGAAACGGTGACAGAAAATACACCTCAAACTGGCTTAACGAAGAGAAAACAGAAAACTACTGTATAAGGATAGATTTAGGTTCAGATAAAGCTCCAACTGCTGCCACAGGGATCAGTCCCTCCCTTGGCTCCACCGGCCTCCCCTCTGCGGGCCTCCAATTCAGGTTCCACGTGGGGGCAAGGTGGCTCCAAACCTGAATTCTCTCAGATTCAAGTTACCCTCAGGCAATAATCCTACATTCCATTTAATATCCATCCATCCTCTACTGGGCTATATAGTTTTTGTGGAGCTAACTCTACCCCCAGTCCCAAATGTGCTGTGTTCTTTGGGCCTGGCCAATCTGAGACTCGTTCCCCTGGTGACACAGGTGGGTTTGGAGATGAGTGTGTGACTGTCAGAGTCACTGAGCTGCCATGAGAATTTACTGAGGCTTCTGAGAGAGAGAGAGCAGCTTCTCTTGCCCTCTGGATCAGAACAGGAGGGGATAAGAAGGGTGGAGCTGCTGCAGCCACCTTGCAACCTTGGCAAAGTAATCTGAGATTGGAACCAACGTGTGGGAATGCAGGTGAGAGAGAGAAAATATGCCAGTGATACAACTCAAACCACTGGTCAAGCTGTGCTTAAAACTTACTAGTGCTGATCTTTTAAATTATATGACCTACCTATTCTCTTTTGTTTAAGGTAGTTTGGATAAAACTTGTAAACAAAAGATGGGTAACTGGCACACACTGCCTCTCGTGGATCTATCAGAAAGATTCTCATGTTAGCAAGTGTTCCAAGATATATGACTTCAAGTGCTCCCTCCAGCACTGCAGTTTTTTGTAGCTCACGTGGCAAACTATTTATGTAAAGTTTGTGGGTGCCCCAAGGATTAGCCTATTTCATAGCTGATACCATGGTCCTGCAAGTCCACATAACTGAATATATCAGAAAGTAACTAGCTGAGATCCCTAAGTGCCCATCTATTTTTTAATAGAAAACTCCCTAATTGCTGACTCTATTTTACTTTGGAGACTAAAAATATCTCAAAACTTTGCCTTTATACAGTCTTTATTGAATGCTCATTTGATAAAAGTGTCTATTGCTTTTGTTTTTGATTGTTTTATTCCTTATTGAGCACAAACAATGAATCCACAATGCTCTTACAGGCATACCTCAGATATTTTGCAGGTTTGGTTCCAGACCATTGCAATAAAGCGAGTCTCACAGTAAAGTGAGTCACACCAAGGTTTTGGTTTCCCAGTACATGTAAAAGTGATGTTTACACTACACTGTGGTCTATTCAATATGCAGTGGAACTATGTCTAAAAAAAAGGTACATACTTTAATTAAAAAATACTTTATTGCTAATAAATGCTAACGATCATCTGAGCCTTCAGTGAGTCATAATCTTTTTGCTGGTGGAAGGTCTGGCCTCAGAGTGGATGGCTGGGACTGATCAGGCTGGCGGTTGCTGAAGGTTGGGGCGGCTGTTGCAATGTCTTAAAATGAGAAAGCAGTGAAGTTTGCCTCATCAATTGACTCTTCTTTCATGAAATATTTCTCTGTAGCATAAGATGTTATTTGATGGCATTTTACCCACAGAACTTCTTTCAAAATTAGAGCCAATTCTCTCAAACCCTGTCACTGCTTTATCACCTAAGTTTCTGTAATAATCTAAATCCTTTGTTGTCATTTCCAAACTGTTCACAGCATTTCACCAGGAGTAGATTCTATCTTGAGAAACTACTTTCTTTGCTCATCCATAAGAAGTAGCTCCTCATCCGTTCAAGTTTTATCATGAGATTGCAGCAATTCAGGCTGCACTTCTAATTCTACTTCTCTTGCTATTTTTACCACATCTGCAGTTATTCTTCCACTGAAGTCTAGAATCTCTCAAAGTCATTCATGAGAGTTGGAATTAACTTGTTTCAAACTCCCTTTAATGATGATATTTTAACTTCCTCTCATGAATCATAAGTGTTCTTAATGGCATCTAGAATGCTGAATCCTTTCCAGAAGGTATTCCATTTACTTTGTCCGGATTCGTCAGGGGAATCACTATCTATGGCAGCTATAGCCTTATGAAATGTATTTCTTAAATAATAAGACTTGAAAGTCAAAATTACTTCTTGACCTATGGGCTGCATAATTGATGGATGCTGTCTTAGTAGGCATGAAAACAACATTAATCTCTTTTTTAAAAAATCTCCTTCAGACCTATTGAAGTTAACAGGTGCTATTGAGGTTAACAGGTGAATTGTCAATGAACAGTAATATTTTGAAGGGAATCTTTTTTTTTTTCTGGGCAGTGGGTCTCAACAGTGGGCTTGAAATATTCCATAAACCATGCTATAAACAGATGGGCTGTCATCGGGCTTTGTTGTTCTATTTGTAAAACACAGGCAGAGTAGATTTAGCATCATTCCTAAGGCTTATAGGATTTTGAGAAAGATACATGAGCACTGGCTTCAACTTAAAGTCACCAGCTACATTAGCCCCTAATAAGAGGGTCAGCCTGTCCTTTGAAGCTTCAAAGTCAGGAATTGACTTCTTTCCAGCTATGAAATTCCTAGATGGCATCTTCTTGCAATACAAGGCAGCCTGGTCTATGTTGAAAATCTTTTGTTTAGTGTAGCCACTTCCATCAATGATCTTAGCTACATACATCTTCTGAATGACGTGCTGCAGCTGCTCCAACAGCACTTCCTGCTTGACCTTGCACTACTGTGTTCTAGAGATGACTTCTTCCTTAAAACTCATGATCCAACCTCTGTTAGCTTCTGTCACTTCCTCACTTCTCTCAGAGTTCATAGAATTGAGGAGAAATGGGACCTTGCTCTGGATTAGGCTTTGGTTTAAGGGAATGCTGGTTTGATTTCTCCAAACTACTAAAGCTTTCTCCGTATCTGCAATAAGGCTGTTTCACTTTCTTATCATGCCTGTGTTCACTGAAGTATCACCTTTAATTTCCTTCAAGAATTTTTCCTTTGTATTCACAACTTGGCTACAATTTGGCCTATCCTGGCATTGGACGTGCCTTTCTCACTAAGTTTAATCATTTCTAGCTTTTGATTTAAAGCGAGAGACGCGTAGCTCTTCCTTTCACTTGGACACTTGGAGGCCATGGTAGGGTTATTACCTGGCCTAATTGCAATACTGTTGTAAGGGAGAGAGATAGGGGAATGGCTGATCGGTGGAGCAGTCAGAACACACACAACGTTTATCAATTATGTTTGCCATCTTGTGTGGGTATAGTTCATGGTGCCCTAAAACAATTTCAATAGTAATATAAAAAGTCACTGATCACAGACCACCATAACAGACATAGTCATAATAATAAAGTTTGAAATAATGTGAGAATGACCAAAATGTGACACAGAAACACAAAGTGAGTACATGGTGTTGGAAAAATGGTGCCAATAGCTCTACTTGACTCTGGGTTACCACAAACCTACAATGTGTAAAAAAACACGATATCAGTGAAGTGCAATAAAGTGAGGCACCATAAAAAGAGGTTTGCCTGTATAGTGATTTGGATTAAGCTGAAAAGTATCCAAGTTCGTACACACTGAGGCCACAAAATAAAATACAGAGCAATTAGTGATTTAGGCAATACATTAGCTAGAGAAGAGCTGAACCAGGTGAGTCACAGATAGTTAAAACTGAGTTTTGTCTGGAATCTGCAGGACGTTCCTTAGGCAGTTAGGTTCTCAGTGGGATTTTGCCTAATTTCTCCGACAAGTGAGTAATTGACAGGGCCAACACTACCCAGACTAGCACGTTCTTGTCACCCCAGCCTTCACTCACAACAGCTCTCCAGTAAATAATTACCTCTTTTAGTCAGTCCCACGTATGGCACTTGGCAATTTTTCTCCATCAACTTTAATTCTGTTAATGTAATTGGGATATTTTTATATAGAAGAAACCTTTTTCCCTTATTTATTTTTACATTCTCTGTTATCATTTAAAAACTGAAGCTGTATATATCAGATTTGCTTTGGCTGAGCCTGTTCTGTTAGGCATGATATATGGCAAGGATGATAAATCTTTTATTGACTGTGGTCTGGCCCCAGATTACTGTGGCTCTTATCTGTGGTGGAAGGGAGGCAGTGCTCAGGGGCGGAAAGCGGGCTGGATTTCAATCGGGGTGCCCAGGAACCAGCCCCCAACTTTTCCGTGAACTGATGATGTACTTCTACCTTTCAGTCCCCCAGCTTCCCTTTCCATATTGGAGAAACTATGGGGGTCGAGCATGCCCACCTCAGAGGAATGCCGGAAGAATGAAAGCTGAATACACTCCAGTGCAGAGCATGCCTTTAATCCCCTGCATGGGAGTATGAACTGTCAATGTTTACACACCTGGAGAAAAAAGGTGGGTGGTAGAAGAAGAGAGAGATCCAACCCAGCCTCTCCTGTACTTCTTTCCTGCCATTTCTGATAAAACTCAGTGTGGGAAGCAGAATGGCTCTAAATTGTCCATTCTGGGAACCTTGTATAACATTCTTTCTCTACTTCTTAAAATGAACTTTGTATCTAATTTCAGAGACTTTCTTTTCCTACTTGCTAAATTCCATGGATAAATTCCCATATGGTTTTATACAAAACCCAGAAGGCTCCGATCCAATCAAATATCAATCAAGGTTAAAATTTTGTGGCCATGGAAGTGGGGCACTTTCTGCCAGCTTCCGAGCTCCGCACTCTCTGAATCATGTTGCCTTCAGGTGGGGGAACTTCGGGGAAGACTGCTGCTTCTGTAACGCATGGTGACATTTGTTATCAATACCATTCAATATCACTTTCTCCAGGAAGCTCCCTGATTCAGTGTCCTCACAGAGGTGAGCGGCTCCATTTAATTTGATCCTGGGGACATGGGCTGCCGAAGGAGACGATTTATAAGGAAGAAAAAATGTTGAGGGCTACGCATAGATTTATTGGTGTGAAAAATAAAGCAAGCCCAGATGTGACTCGTGTTTGAGGCATGC
>JAQIFY010006372.1:0-10355 GCA_028533085.1 Varecia variegata
TGCCAGAAAAACCACCACATGTTAGAAAAGAACAAGGAAGGATTCTCCTGCAGGTTTCTAAGGGAGCCCAGTCCTGCCAACACCTTGATTTCAGACTTTTAGGCCCAACTCCAGGCCCAACTTTAACTTCTGAAGGCTGAACTGGTCTAGCAAATATATAGTATTACCTGGTATGGTACTGCTACATGGATGAGGGGGGAAAAAGAAAAAACACAGAAGAATAAGGAGACTCCAGAAGAAGATGTACATATATGTGGAAATTTAAAATATGGTAAAAAAATCTCAAAATTGAGGCATCTCAATTGGATTTTGCAATAACCAAAATTTAGACAGCTAATTAAATAGAAATATTGCCAATAGAAATATTGACAACTTTCATTTTGTTCTTTCTAGAACAGAATGTTCTTGGACTAAACAAAAAAATGCAAACCTTTCATTGTGTCCACTTTTTGTACACATTTAATTTTGTAATATCTGTAAGCATTAAATAAAAATTATAAGTAAAATTTATAATGTATACTGGCTAATGAGTATCTCTGTCTCAAATTCAGACTCAATTATTTTATAATAATATCTACATCTATATCTCTCTCTATAGAGAGAGAATTGGGATTGTCATATACCCCTTTAATTGCACTCACCTGGGACTGGGACTGGGAAACTCAGATCAAACAAGTGGAACTTTAGATATATAGAGAAAGCATGCTTTTCCATAGAAAGGGAACAATGTAGAGTTGGAGAAAAGCATTTAAACATAGTGAAATTACCCAATGACATGTGTAACACAGAATGATTTAACAAGTTTTTCTTGCATGACTATCATAAATTAGTGAATAAACAGAATTTATCTGCTGCAATGGTGTCACATATGCTCTAAGCCCTATTCACATTACCTATCCTGGTAGAAGAGAAGGGCATATAAAAAAGCAAAATTTAGTCCTTTTCTATGCAAAATTTCTCAGAAAAGGGAATCAAAATGTCATGTCCTGGATTAAAACTTGCACATACTTTACCACTCTTCCCATCAAAACGTGAGGTTTATTTCCTTTTCACCTGAATATAGACTGGCCTTGTGTTTGCTTCGCCATTGGAACATGGTTAGCACAGTATGCCAGTTTGTTCAGGGTACTGGTAGCTTCTCCTCTGTCTTGGCATATGTGCTCTGGGGAAAGCCAGCTTCAATGCAGGAGATTTAGATACACTGAGACCAGCATGCTGTAAGGAAAGCTAAGCTAGCCACATGGAAAGGCCACATGACGGGGCCATGAGAAGGGCTATATGGAGGGGAAAAGGTGGGCAGAGACAGAAAGAGAGAGCAAGAGAGAGGAAGAGAAATCTTTAAATCCCAGACGTTCCAGCATCCAATCTGAGTTTCTATGCATATACATACAGAACACATCTTACCTATTCAACTCAGTCGAGCTTACAAATAACTCTAGTCCCATCTGCCATTTATCTGTAATCACATGAGAGACCATAAGCACGATGCATCCATCTGAGTCAAATAACCATCAGAAACATGGAAAATAATGACAAATTAATGTTTTGAGAGGTTGGTTTTTACATAAGATCAGGGAGTGGTTTGTTACATAGCAATAGATAATTAGAAAAGAAATTGATTTGTGAGAGTGGAGTGTTAGAATACATTTTTTAAAAAAACATGAAACAAGAGGTATTGGCTTGAGAATGGGCAGCAGACAAGTGTTTGAAGGGTCTTAAAGACAGTGGATGCTGAAATGGCATGTATGTATTTGTTATGATTTAAATGGAGCTAATTTACATGACAAGATCTGGGAACTAAAAACTGAAGTTGATTTCATAATGGGATGAAATTTTGGGAATTTTAGAATGGGGTGAATTTACTTTGCATTTGTGAGAAATGCAAATAATATATGTCCAGAGAGTGATTGAAGATGGATAGGCTCCACCTACCCATCTGGTCCAAATCTGTGACTGCTCCTAACTAGTTGAATGTGTCAGAAATGATGCTGTGCCAGTTTTTGTCCTAGTATTTAAGAGTAAGAGGAACTTCTGTTTCCTATGTCTTGGAACACCTAGCCTGGGGGTAGCCAACTGTGGGATTTAAAGTCCTAAAAACCTGAGAGAAAGCCGACGATTGTCGTATGGAATGGTCTCATGGAGAAAGAGAGGTGGAGAGATCTAACCAAACTCCACTTGGTCTACCCCTCATATTGGTATTAATTTCTTATTGCTGCTGTAACAAACTACTACAAATGGAGTGGTTTAAAACAGCACAACTTATTATAATTATGGAGATCAGAAGTAAAAGTTAGTAACTCTGGCTAAAGTCATGGTGTTGATAGGGCTGGTTCTTTCTGGAAACTCTGAAAGGAGAATCTGTTTTTCTGCCTTTTCTAGCATCAAAAGGCCACTTTCTGATAAAGACATCGCTGCAACCTCAGCTGCCTGACCACCTCTCCTTTTCTTTCTCTGATTGTCTTTCTTCTTTCTTTTAAGGACTCTTGTGTTTATATCTTTCTACCCACATAATCTGTGATTGTCTTCCTCAACTTAAAATCCTTAAGTTAATCACATGTGCAAAGACCCTTTTGTCGTATATTCCCATGTTGCAGGGATAATTCAGTATGGACATTTATTTTTGGTGGGGGCGGCACTAATTTACCACACCATCTGAGGTACCAGACATGGATGTAGCTCAGTATGTGACTTCTCTTGGCATATGCACCCTAGGTTGAGCATTCAGATAATGGCAGCTTTAACCACTGTCTGACAGCAAACACATTATAAAAACATAAGCAAGAACTGTTGAGCTGAGTACAATCTACACCAATACAAAAGGTAACATTAAATTGTTATTTTAAGCCTAAACTTGGTGTTTATTATACAGCAATAAATAGTCATAATTCTATAATTGATAAGACCAGAATTTCCTTACTCTCTATCGAGGAAGAGAAATGAGGTGATGTGCTGAGTCCAAGGTAAGTTGTGTTTGGGGTGGAGAGCAGCGCCCCCTTGGGATTCTGTCTCCTGGGGAATTACACAGTCATCCCATTCCCTGGATAAAACCTTCAGGATTGCATAGGGTTATCTGTGGATTTGGGACAAAAGGAAGCAATCCATGTAAAAATTGGTAACGTGTTCTGTGGCATCTTTGTGTTATTTCATTAATTGAACACAATTGATATGTATATGATGAATGAGTGAAAAACAGTGCCACTGTCATATAATTGGTCCTGTTGAGTGGGAATGCATCAAAGACACAGACTGGAGAAAACATGAAATGCTATAGATTCCCTGGAAGACTGCTAGTTGTTCTTCAGTATCTGTTTTTTTCACTTAATTATATTTGAATGCTGGAAATATAACTAATTATAGACTACATTCTCCAGCTTCCCTTATATCATTGTGATAAAAGTTGGATTGGCACATGCCCCTCTGAGTCCTGGCTGTAACATATGGGTGCCCTTCTTTTCTTTTGTTTTGTTTTTGTGCCTACATATGGATATGGGTATGGATATGGAAGACAGTGTCCATAGACTACTTTGCAAAGAGATGAAAAAACTTGGAACTCTAAAAGTCTTTGTGAATTTAAGATGACCAACCAAACAGAGCCATTACCATTCAGACTACTAAGTGAGAGGAAAACAAAACAAAACAAAACAAAAAAAACTTCTACCTTATTCAAGCCATTATGTTTTATAATCAGTATTTTTTAATTAGGGTAAAAGCTAAGTAAGATAAAAGCATGGTAGTTAAGATAAAATCTAAGTTTACCCTAAATACTATGTCAACTGAAGAAAATAAAAAAATCAAGCTTTTAAAGAATTAAAGTTAGTTTTATTCAGAAGTCTTACTGAGGACTATAGACTGAGACCTATACCCCAGAACAACAGCTGTTTAGAGAGATTCTATCAGACTGCTCTGACACAGTATTTCAGCCTACTTCTTACAGGTGGTGGATGTTCAGGATGTGCAAAATCAAATCAAATTTGCTCAGAAGTTACATTGAAGCAAAATCACATCAAGGTTTGGGCTTAAGAGTACATTTGGTTATAGACTACAGAAGCATAGTCACTAACCCCATCAGACATTATCTTATGTGTAGAAAAGGCAAGGACTGGGGTCATTTATTTTTAAAGGAATATAGTGACTCAGGTAAGAGACATGGGAGGTCAGGTGCTTTTCTCTTCAAAGAATTCTCCAGAGAGCTGCATGCTGTCAGAGTCAAGCGCTTTGTGAAATTTTGCTGGCAAACAGAATTGAGCAAATCTGGCTTCTTAGCCAGATCTAGCAAATCTAGCAAATCTTGCTACTTTGTCTTACAGCTATAAACCTGGAGGAAGATTCATCCTATTACTTCCGGAGGAAAAAAATGTAAGATTTTTATTGAAAAAAATGGTGACTGCAGAAATTTTGTGTTATAGGATGGGTTAGCTAGTAACCAAAAACAATGAGATGACGTTACATAAAGAGAAGTACAGTCATTCCTCCAGATGTGGTGATTGTGATTGTATTAGTTACGTATTGCTGTATAAGAAATTATCCTAAAATGTATGGTTATCTATTATGCTGATAATAATTTGGCAAGGACTACAGAAGCAGAAATGTATTTTGATCTGTTAAAAGTGCCAAAACATGTCTTGAGTTTGTTAGATCGTTCTGATGAAAATATAAAAATACATGAACCATCTAACAAATTTCCTTGCTATGTTTATCTTGGACTGGAGCTACTAGGCCACTTAGGGATAGTCTAGCAAGATGATACATAAATTGTTGGTCACTGAAACATCCAGAGAGGAGAAAGAAGCACAGAGATTATAGGATTATTTAGACTTTAAATAAATAATTTCTAACACCTAGGCTAATGATTAGCACTGAAATACCAATTTAAAAGATAAAAAGTGTTACTTTTTAAAGTGGACAGTGTAGCAGTGGACACTGGAGGAATCTACAAAACATCTAGAACAAGCATCTCTTGTGCATTTGTGGAGCCCAAGGATCATGTAATATTAGACGTATTGACTGCAAAGTCACGTACAGACTGAAGGCACCAGCGAAGCCACAAGAAGTGCTATAGCAACAGCAGTTAGGGTATTTGACCTGACAGTTGCTTGATGACACCATTCACTACTTTATTTTGAAAAGACAATTAAGCTGTTATTTAATATAGGCAGAGCTGTACTTACTGCCAGGGATGTTAAATAACAATAAGATGACAAATTCAATAATATCTTGGGTGATTCTAGACAACTATTTTAAGAAAGATAAGGTGCTTAAAATTATTGTACTTCGATAATATGTGAAATGGATTTGATATTAACTATACAGATCTCTGAATTTTGAAAAATGTTTTTGAGCCTAATTTACCTATGGCAGTGGTTAACTGAGAAGAATTAAACTTGCAAGCCTGAAACCATCTGTTCAACTGCAGAAAAACCCATGCAGAAGAAAACTTTGGCAAACCAGGCCAACAAGCTGGACTTGAAGAAACGTGGCTCTCTGTACTTATCCAATTCACGTATTATGATCCTGAAAGTGGACCAAGAGGAATAGACTATTAAATGTAATCTTATTTGGGCATAGGCAACATCGTGGACTTTTGATGTTAATATTCACACACAAGTCCCATCTATAGGAGGGAAATGCTGAAGACTGGAACAAAACTGTTGATCTTTTACTGAAGTCTATGGTGGTGGCAATTATTTGTGGCAATGAGATGGGCAGATACAAGTGCACACATTGTGCTAAGGGTTCCTTGGCAATATACTCACGTACCTAAATCTAAAGCCATTCAAAGTGTTCAGAATTTTCTGGCATGTTGTTAGCAATGGCACATTTGCCTTTAGTCTATGGAAATATTCAGAGAACATCGGGAAGTTTAAAGTTCATTTTGGCTAGTACTGACATTTCAACTGATTTGAACCTACCATGCAATTGAATCTGCTTTAGTCTTCTCTTGTTACATAGCAAATTGTCACAAACTTTGAGGATTAAAACAATAACAAATTATTATGTCTTAGTTTCCATGGGCCAGGAGTCGGGCATATTTTGGTTGCATCTTTGGTTCAGGTATTGACCAGCTATGTTCTCATTTGGAAGCTGGACTAGGGAATGCTCCTTCAGGTTCCTGGCAAAATTAATTTCCTTGCAATTGTAGGACTTAAGTCCCCATTGGTTTGCCAACTGTGGGCCTAGGACTTCTCTCTGTTCCACTACTCTCAAGTCAGTTCCTTGCTATAGCACCACCTTCCTCCCAGCAGTAGAGAATCTCCCTTACACAGAATCTATCTCAAGCTCTCTGACTTCTTCTGCAAGGAGCAGGGGAAAAACTCCTTACTTTAAAGTTTTGTGTGATTAAATCAGGCACACTCATATAATCTTTACTAAAAATCACCTGTGCCACATAACCTAATCATGTAAGTAAAACTTGCATTCACAGTCCACAGGATGAGTACACTAGGGACGAGGAACCTTGGGGAACACCTTCCAATAGCGCCTACCACAGAATCTAAGGCAAAGAGACTCATATAAACTACAGTCCCAAATTGTCTAGCAAAAGAGACCACTGGGTTACATTTCAACAGACCAAGCAACATGTTCAATAGCCCAAAGAATACAAAAGCAGAGAAATAAAATAATATTAACATTTTATGTTTATATCACTTAAAAAGGAATTGAGTTTATATTTTATGTTATAGCACCCAAAAAGGAATAATAGGGCATGTAGATGGAATGGGAAACTGAAACAAATGCGACACAAAATAGCATATGTGAAGCTGCAATGGGGAACACGAGGGCTTTCCTGGGTAAAAGAATGTGATGTGATCAATCTAAATTTACAGATTTACAAGGGAGAATTGCTTTTCAAATGTTTCCCAGAGGATGTAGCTGAAATGACTAGAGTGGGAATGGATTATATAACTGATAGCAAAATACACAAGAAATACTTTTTGGTAAAACATTTTATTTGAGTTATGATTATCTTATCACTAATAACTAGACTGCATCTCCTAAGGCAGGCACCAGGGACTCCCAGACAACTGTGACTATCATCTGAAAGTGATTCATTGCTCCATGCTCCACTGGCGTCAAGAGTCTAAAGTGACCAGATAAAAGTATAAAGACTAAAAAAAAATTACAGCTGAATCTTCATTCTTCCTTAGTCCTGTCTGCTACCACTCTCTTTATTTCTAGGGACTCCAGAGAACTGCTATTTAGTCTGAGCTTCTGCCATTCCTCCGGCCACCAGCTCCAAATCCTCTTTCATCTCCCCTCCTTATTGGGGGAACTATTAATATGAAGCCATTTGTCCCTCATCTACCACCTCATCTACCAAGGAAAAACTAATAAATTCATACCTGTTTATTATGCAGTAAAAATAAACTCATTATAAAAGATATCTCCCTTCATTTCTCTTCCAACCCCATGTGACAGCCCTCTTCGTTCCTTTTTACTATCAGGTTTCTCAAGAACATTGTCCTCATGTGGTTCTTTAGGTACTAAATAATATATTGAACCATGTCAAATTTCCTAACATATAGTAAGAGAATAAAGAATATAAGTAATATTAATAATACATAATGTATAAAGAATTAGGTTTTAGGGATTGCAATAAAGAATAAAACCCATTACTGTCTCTAGGTTGGAGAAGATATTTTCCATCTCAGAGGTATGAAAAACTCTTCAGGGACCTTCCTTGCTGGTTCCCCCGTCACCTTTTCCTCTGGGTGAGGTTGGGGAATGTTGGGCCCAGTGAGGAAAGAGAGGTTGCTTCTTGGTCCCAGATACTTTTTGTGGCATCATCCTCCTTGCTGACTTGGCCTGGAGAAACTCCTGTCTCCTCCGCTGAAGGAAGAAGTGGAAGCACCAGATGCAGGAGATAAAACACACATACCAAAATAGCAATGCAAAGTTCTGGAAATTAGATTGTCAAAGGGACTACAGCCTACAAAAATGGGCCGGGATCTGTGTAGTAAACAGAGTAATGGCCTGCTAAAATTAAAAAAAGAAGAGGAATAGGATCTAGAGTCTCTGAACATAATAGCCAAAATGTCTAGAATAACATTGAAAATCACCGGTCCTACTAAGAATCAAGAAAATTACAATGTGAGAAAGGAAAGGCAATCGAATGAATCCATCACTGAAATAATCTGCCAAGACTTTTAAAGCAGCCATCAAAACAATTTTAACAACCAAAATAAACATTGTCTTGAAGCAAACCAAGGAGAAAATATTAGCAAAAATTTATGTTATAAATGAACCAAATTTAAATTATAGAACTGAAAATTATAATAAAAGAATTTTTAAAAATATATTGTATGGATTAATAACAGAGTTAAGATGACAGAGGATAGGCACAATGAATTTTTAGACAGAACGTAAGAATTTACTCAATCTGAACAACAGAGGAAAAACAAAGACTGAAAAAAGAAAAAAAGAAGGAACAGAGCCTCAGAGACCTATGCGACAATAATAAATTTTTCAATATTTGTACCATGAGAGTTCCATAAGAAAAGAAGGGATTAGGTCAAGAAAGAGCAGACAAAGAAAATAATGACTAAAAATGTCTCAATTTGTTGAAATCCTAAATTCATATATGCAGCAAACAAATTTGAAATAAAATAAAATCAAAGAGACACACACCAAGAAATATAATAGTTAAACTTGTGAAAATAAAGACAAAAAAAAATTTTGAAAGCAGCCATAGAAAAAAATGGCACTTTAGAGGAACATCAATTCCAATGACAGTGGATTTCTCATCTAAAACCAGAAGGAAGTGGCATATGTTTTTTTTCAGTGCTGTTAGAAGAGCATTATCTACTGTGGATTCTATAACTGGTGAAACTGTCCTTCAGAAATGACAGGCAAATAATGGCATTCTTAGACAAAGGAAAACTAAAAGAATTTGTCACTATTATACTTACCCTTAAAGAATGGCTAAATGGAATTCTTACAACAGAAAGAAAATGTTAAAAGATGGAATCTTGGAGCACCAGATAAGCAAGAACAATTTAAAAGTGCTGAAATATAGTTAAGTATGATAGGCTATCCTCCTCCTCATAGTTTTTTTTAAACGTACTACGTGATGACTCAAACAAAAATTATAACACAATCCAGTTAAATAATTAAGTAATAATATGTAATAGTGGGGAGGGTAAATGCACGTAACAAAGGAAGATTTCCACACTCCATTCAAAGTGATAAAGTACTGATATCAGTTGACTGTGATAAATGGCATACGTATATTGGAATGTAAAAAGCAACCATTAAGGAAACTATATGGTATCAAGAAAGAATCCTTCAAAATATTCTAGTAGCCCATAGGAAGGCAAGAAAAAATGTACATTTATCCACAATAGCCAATAACGGAAAACAACCAGGTACCCTTCAATGTATAAATGTTTCAAAAATTGTAGCACATTTATGCTACGAATAATCCCCAGTAATAAAAAAGTACAAGTGACATGTGCACCTCAGTAAATCCATTTCCAGGGAATTATGCTGAGTTAAAAAATCCAAAAAACTTATTATTATAAAATTCCATTTATGTAACATTATCAAAATGATAAAATTTTAGAAATGGAGAACAGATTGATGGTTGCCATGGGATAGGGGTGAGTGGAGGGAAGTGGGCGTGATAATGAATCAGCAACAGGAGGGATCTTGTAATAGAACTGTTCCATATTTTGACTGTGTCAATGTCAGTATCCTTGTTGTAACACTGTATTATAGTTTTGCAAGATGGTACCATTGGGAAAAACTGGGTAAATGATGCACAGGGAATCTTTATTATTTCTTACAACCGAATGTTTTATGATAATTGATGGAGAGCTATATATAATTTACCTCCACTTCCCATATTTTCAAGAGTTGTTTTGCTATACATTTCTGTTTTTACTTTATATCTTCACTCTGCCTACTGAACATCCTCAACATCCTCCATGTGTGAAATGAAGATTATTCTGAATGTGTGCCTGAAACGGCAAAAGCTATTGATTTTTCACAAAGCTTAAAGATGCTATGCCAAATCCCTGTGGAAAAGATGCCTGGAGACCTAAGTGTAATTTTCATAAGTCTAAACATTTGTTGAATTGAGGTGATTCTGTGAATTAAACATGAAGTCTGACTTTTCTCACCTCTCAAGTGAAAATGTTATTTTCAAAGAGAAAACCCTAGGCCGGGCGCGGTGGCTCACGCCTGTAATCCTAGCACTTGGGAGGCCGAGGCGGGCGGATTGTTTGAGCTCAGGAGTTCGAGACCAGCCTGAGCAAGAGCGAGACCCCGTCTCTACTAAAAATAGAAACAAATTATATGGACAGCTAAAAATATATATAGAAAAATTAGCCGGGCATGGTGGCACATGCCTGTAGTCC
>JAQIFY010006373.1:0-10355 GCA_028533085.1 Varecia variegata
CTTACAAAAGGCTAACAAGTGATTTTCAGAGCTTCTCCTTTACTTTTTTTTTTTCCACAAAATAATCAGCTCACAGTAATCTTTATGCCAAAGAGGCATATTTGGGGTGTCTGGTATCCTACAGGCATATTTTGGGATGGGATATTCTGGCATCCTACAGGAATGTTAAGGGTTGAATTGTGCCCCCAACAAGATATCTTAAAGTCTTAACTTTCAATACCTAAAAATTTGACCTTCTTTGGAAATAGCGTTGTTGCAGACATAAGTGGTGTTAAAAGAAAAACTTTAGACAAATTAAATGCAACAGGGTTTAACTAAGCAAAGAATGATACATGACATGAATTAGGCAGCCCCCCGAACCAGAGTAAGTTCAGAGAGACTCCAGCATCTGCAGCCGTGTCGTCAGAGAAAATTTATAGACAGAAAAAGGAAAGATAGTACAGAGAACGGAAGTGAGGCACAGAAACAGCAGGATTGGTTACAGCTGGGCATTTGCTTTGAACAGGGTTGAACAGTTGCCCACCAGCGAGTGGCAGAAGTGTGGCTTCTGTGATTGGCTGGGATTCGGCTACTTGTTACAAGAGTAGGTTACAGTCTGTTTATACATCAGTTAGGTTACAGTTCACTATGCACAGAGAAACGTTTAGGCTGAACTTAAAAAATGTAAGGAGGCAGCTTTAGGCTGAAGTTAATTTACCAATTCCCCAATTTTGGATCAACCTCATGATTTTGAGAGGCATTGACGCCACACTGCCACCATCATCAATGTATTGATTTGGTCTCAAATCTCACTGGGACATAGCACAGTGAGCTTTGTAAGATGGGAACAGGACTTCAGGTTACTTTTTTTGTACAGGTTAGAGCAGAAGGGGACCTCCTTATGTTGGGATCTCCTGTTTTCAGGGGAGGAGAATAAACTGGTCTGTTTTGGTATCTAACCACTTCCTTAAAGTTGCAGTTTGATTATGTTTCAGTTAGTGTGAGTGACTCCATTTTGGTTTGATCTGGTCTATTAGGGCCTAGTGTGCGAGCTCAGTCCAAAACAATGGCCTCCCACCATTTTGTTTCACAATTCCCCATTTTTGGTCAGATTCTCACATAGGTGAGAGTGAGAACAAGGCTTAGGGCTTTGGTGCTAGTCTAATTTACCATCACTTTGGGTTTCTGGTATCAGCACATCATTTGTTGGTTATGGTATTCTGTTGATCATACAGAATCATTTCTTTGAGTTTTTGTCATTCTGGTTAAAGAAAGGTCACTTGACATCCTACTATGGGTGGCTGCATGCAAACATTTCAAACTTTTGAGAAAATACAGAGCATCAGAGAGACAGATTTCTATTACAACTACCAGGAAGATTATGCCATGAGTTTGGAATATGCTCATTATCCAGGGTCCTCATAAACCAAGCTGGTTAAAATAAAATTGATCAAAGAATGAGCTAGGTAAAGACTCTACTTTTTTCAACCAAGCAGACTGTTCATTAATCCCCTACAAACTGAATCTCTATGATACCCGATGTGTTCACCCACGTGCAACAAACAGTATCAGAAATGCACAGATTTTTCTCCGTTCAGCCTGTAAGTGATCTAGAGAAATTCTATTATCCAGTACAACTTTACCAAGAGAATTTAAAGAAGTCTGTTGTGCAACCACAGCCTTTGCAGTACAATCTGTTACATGGCCTATTATAAGGGATATATTTCTAATCACTGACTCATTTACTCCAAACCACGGAAAAAGCAACCTAACAAATGGTGCCCATCCAGAAGGATGAACTGCTCCTGGCCATGAATGTTCTCTTCAACCTGTAATGTAGGTTAACAGAAATGGACCAATTTTCTGTTTTTGACTGATTATGAAGCAACAAAGATACCATTTAAGTCCTCTTCCACACTGGCCCTTCGTCTTTTATCTGTCAAGGCATAAGGTTGTCCACGTATAAGGTTGGCTATGAAATTTTCCACAAATAAAGGTATATTCCATGGATGCATTGAAAAAAAAAACCCCTTTTCCAGTGTCATTGTTAATAGAGGCACAAGTAAGGGCATAAAATGAGAGGTAAGAGTCTCATGCAGGCAGAGAAGTCTTGATCCATGCTCTTAGGAAAGCTGTCCACATCAAGGATGTTGTCTGCTTCTGGGGAGAAACTTCCCTGGTCAGCTCTGTCCCTTAAGGTCTCCAATGGGTGTACAGTTCCAGGAGTCTCAAGGGGTCCTTCTGAGTTATGAGATGACAGACCCATGGTTTGAGGTCCCAAAGTTTGCTGCAGTGCTGGTGACAAGGGAAGTCTTTCTCTGATGGTGTTTCCAGAAGACACAATCTCTGGGTTCTAGATTACAAACAGTTTGATTGTCCTGTTGGTGGATCACGAAGAGCTTCCTTTATCTTGGGAAAATACACTTTGGTATAATACATTAAAGCCTTGCAGCATTTAGCCTTACGAGAGTTTAGGAGCAGAAGATGCGTGAGGTTCTGCTATTAGGAGCACAGGCCTTCCAGTGACTATTTTTATGTTTTCCACTGGAAGTGGACCTGATTATCATCAATCTGCAATACCTTTGACCGAGGCAATCCAGGCAATGCAGTGATTTGCCTAATGCTATTGTATCTGTAATACTTTAATTGTTTTACAACCTGTTTGGTGAAACAAGTATCTCTATAACTGGAGATTTCTCCAGAAAAGCCCATGAGAGACACATATTTCCTAATAACCATTTAGCTACTGAGATAGCATCATCGCTCTTACATAAGAAAGCTTCTATACTACCAGAAAATATGCTCTGAAAATGACAATTGAATGAAATCCATCTATAAATGTTTAAATGGGCTATCAGGAAGTTTTGATTATCTTCCCAGGATTGTGGGTTTGACAAACCAAACACTGGTCATGAATCCCTTTAGCAATTTAGAACAGTCACCACATTTGGATCAATTTATCTCTTCTGTGATGAGTCGTGGAGTTCAGATCTTTAAACAATGGAAACTTTAAGGACTCAGGAAGGACAAGGCAGCTATCCAGGCTCTCCATGAGTTAGTTCATGCTTAACATTAGGTTTATAGCCTCTTAAATACCAATTTTGTTTCTCCAATTTAGGTGAATGGCACTGTTTATTAGATGGGTTATCACAGGTAATTTGACTTGGACCATGGAATTCATCCAGACTGCATATCTGAACAATTTCAGTATGGGCTGACTTAGCATGAAAATCTGGTAAAGTATTTTCTTAGTATTCAAATATTTTTTTTTTCCTGTTTGGGTTAACAGTGTTATAAACCGTCAGTCTCTTTATTAAGAGTTCTGGGAATTCTTACCGAGTTCAAATGATGTGATTTTCAAATCATATCATTTCTAAAGTTATCAGATATGATATGATTTCTACAGTTATCAGAAACCTGTATTCAAGAGTGCTTGTCAGGGTCCTTTTCATCTTTTCCATGAACCTCCTTGAAGACACAACACTCTGGGATTTTAATTGCTTGTAAAGAGCTTTTAGAAAATGTATTAGAAGTAAGTAATTAACTGTGGAAATTACTTAAAATGGTTATAGTTAAAGACATAATTGACAAGGAATTTGTTTCTGTGGTCCACAATAGTTTAAAATAATAACCATAATTATGACTGATAGCATACTAAGACATCAGAATTTTAGGAATCTCATACAATTTTAGAACATATTAATCTATTGATAATATATCCACACAAATATATTGGAGGTATAAACATCATTTTTTATTTGACAATGCTTCCCATGTAATTTAACATATCACATAAGCCTGTTTATTGTCTCTCCTGTAGATGCTGCAGAGGTCCTCTGTAACACCCTAAAGCTAGGTTAAAGCCAAAAAGACTTAATTTTGAATTTGAAATTTAATTTTGGAAGCTTGTCAAATATATGAAAGGTTTAAAATGATCAAAATAGGATCACAGGTCACTGTAAAATAATAGCCATTCATTTAGCCAAAGTGATCATTAAAAGGTTTTAAAAAGCAAAAACCTTTATTCTTTGCTAGAGATTCAGTTTTGCAAACAATCAAAAGACTTAATAAAGACAACATGAGACAGAATCTGTCTCTCATCTTCCCACTTTTTTTTTATTTTGCCATTTATTCAAAAAGTGAATAACAATATTTCACTGTCTCTTATTAATATTACATGAAATTCTTGTTCAAAAGAGAAAACCAAATGTTATTTTTGTGTTATTGTATTACCAATACTAAAGCAAATTTTAATAAAATCTCATAAACAAATCTAGCCAATCACAGTCATCTTTTGACCATACAAAACTTCAATAAACTTTTTATAATCTCTTACAGTTTTTTTCCATTCTCTTTCTCTTTCCAACTTTACATATTCATTTAGTTTTGCCTATACCTATTTTATTTCTTCAATTTGGAACAACTTTTAAGGAACTTTTAAACTGTACAAGATTATTCTTTCCTCAACACACATTTTTTTTCCTTTACAACTTTCCTCACCAAAAACATATCTTGTTTTCCTTTATACACTCTATATACAGGATTGATTCTCTTACATCTAGTACTTTTAATTACATATGCTAACTATAATCTTAACTCTTGGTAATCTTAATTTCTAGCGAATACCCAGGAGGTAAGTAATTTTGAACTGTTTTATATAGTATTTATAGATGAAAACCATTTCATAATTTTTTAGAAAGGTATGTTTCCTCAAAGTTATATTAATAGAGCTAAATATTTTTAGCTTTTCTATAATAATAAGATATCAAAGTATATAAACTTAAACTTGTATTTAATAGTTAATGTTTAATATTTTAACTTAGGAATGACTCAGACATTTTGTGATTCTCTATTACTTAATTTAATATGACTTGAAGATTTTAAATTACTGAAAAGAATTTTGAAACTATGACACAGGTACCCTCCCCAAGGTCTTCTCCAGTCTTCCTGGTCTCAAGTAGCCACCTGGCAATCAGGACAGCTATGAAGGGCAGAGCCTGAGTCCTGGATTTATATACTAGGTGTGGAGCTCAGGACAGAAGACAGAGTTGTGAAGATGATGCCTGGAGGATCCAACCCCTCCCAGCATGGCTGGGGGTCAAGGTGGGCCAGGGAGGATGGGCCATATTGGGCTTGGCTCTGCCTTACAGCTGGTGGTAACGGCACTGAGAACATGTCCCCAGGCCTCACCATGGCCACCTATTCAGAATCCAGATGCTCAAAACCAAAAACATAAGCTCATAGACTAATCAAGCAAGTATCAAAAATATTACAGAAGTAACAGTTTTATGACCTTAAAACAGGTGTCAGAGTCAGCATAATCCTGACAAGTAGACCCAGGCAAAATGTCTGACTTATATTTAACTGACGATTCCAAAGCCATTCCTATTTTATCAACAATCTTAAAGCAGTTATATTTGCCAAATGTTATAACACACATAACACATACGGACATACAGACACATACAGAAGAAGATCATATAGCTTTCAGAAAGAATTCTCATTCGACAACTTTCAAATAGTTTCTTTTCCCCATTCAGACTGTTGATCTTCCAATTACCTATTTGATTATCCTAAGCAATTGTTAGCTAGGTACTCCTGAATTTACCTTTTTAAAGGGTGGAAAATTTATATCTCAAAAACACACAGCTGAGACTTTAGGTCTAAATATTGTACCATCATTTGCTCAAACCAAAGAAGAAGGGTAATGGGGCCCAGTTAAGGCAAGATGGCAAGGAAAACACCTTAAACACAGGTAAGACCTGCTATGTAAATTGAAACCAATGGTAAGAGTTTCTAGTGACACAGCCCTCCCTCTCTTCTAGGTGCACAGAGGCAGATACCCTTACAAATGGAGCTTTCCTTTACAGACGGATAGCTCTGAAAAAGGAGCCTACTTTACCTGACAGTCTACCTTTCATTGGCATTCTACCCAACATAGCTTTCTTTTAGCCTTTAGGGCGGGGTAGTAACTAAACCAAAAGTTTAGCAGATTTAATTTTTCTTATCAATTAATTGCTTAAGCTTTTTATGAGCTTTTTATAATATCTTTTTAAAAGGCAGTACAAATATTGAAATCTTTTTAGAAGCTTCTGCACATCAGTAGGAATCCCTGGATGAGACTCATTTGGAAACCCTCATTTTTTTAAACACACTTCTTAATGTGGCTCATTTGGAATGTTCCACTATAATTTTAAATTATCTTTAGTAAGATGTCACCATTTCTGCAAGTGTCTGTTGTTTCCAGGGCTTAATACTCATGCATGGATACGTAGGCATAACCAGAAGGCAGAGTTCTCAGTTCCTCAGAAATTAAGGACCCCATTTTCATAGCGAATCTTGGCTTTGACTCTCGAAGACCATTGATCAACTTAGCCAAGATTTTTGTCTACCGAAGTGCACAAGGAAAAGAAGCAAAGGGGCTAGAACACAACATTCCTGTGAACTCCTCAGCGCTGGAGCTCACACCCTCAGGATTGCCATTGATTGCCAGTTTCCGTCTGACCCAGTCAGACATCCGAGGCCTGTAACTGGATCCAGTCCAGTTTCTGTTGCATCTCCTGCACCCAGTTCAGATCAAAAATTTGCTCAGACTCAGCTCAAAACACAAATCCTAGAGAGAATTTCCCCTGTGTCTCCAGTTGCTGCCAGAGAGCCATGGACATGACGGGCCTGGCAGGTAACTTGCTTGACCACTCGGTGCTCCTGGGGTTGTGGGGTGGTCCACTTTGGATTCCCACTTCTGAGGTCATCCATTAAAAGAAAAACTTTAGACAGATTAAATTTAACAGGGTTTAATTAAGCAAGGAAAGATGTGGGCATTGGGCAGCACCGCCAAACCGGAATAAGTTCAGAACGCGGCCACGTGGCCGGAGCAGACTTAGAGATCAAATAAGGAAAGTGACGGCAGAAAACAGAAGAGACATGGAAACAGCCAGATCGGTTATAGCTCAGCATTTGCCTTATTGGAACACGGTTCCAACAGTCGGCTGCCTGTGAGTGGCTGAAGTACAGTTGTGCAATTGGCTGGGACTTGCCACTTGTTACAAGAGGAGGTGACAGTCTGTTTCTATTAACACATCCAGTTAGGTTATAGTTCACTATGCACAGAGAAACCTTTAGGCTGAACTTAAAATATGTAAAGAAACAGCTTTAAGTTAAACTTAACAGTAGCTAAGATGAGGCCATATTGGAGAAGGGTGGGCCCTTAATTTAATATGACTGATGTCCTTATAAGAGAGGAAACTGCCATGTGAAGACACAGAGACAAACGGGGGAAGACAGCCAGGTTACAGTAGGTGCAGAGATTAGAGTGACACATCTACAAGCTGAAGATTGCTAAGAACTACCAAATGCAGGGAGAGGCAAGAAAGAATTCTCTAGAGCTGTCGGACAGAGCATGGCCTAGCCAACACCTTGACTTCAAACTTCCAGCCTCCAGAACTGTGAGATAATAAATCTTGGTTGTTTTACGCCCTCCAGTTTGGTACTTTTCAGCCCCGGAAAACACATCCAGGGAGCAATCTAGGATGACATCATAAGATATAGATGCCATTACAACTCCCTAAGTGCGGACACCACCACCCACCTCCACCCACCCACGGAGTACACGCCAGGGCTCTGGACATGTTGTACATGCTGCATTTCAGAGAGGATCCATCGTGAAATTCTTTTCAGCGGCCTAAACATTTTGGCCACATCACCAGTCTTCACACAGATGAGGGGTAGAATTCCATGAATGTGAAGCAGGATTCCTGTGGACTGGGAAACGCAGCTCTCCACCACCCTGAGATGCGGGTTAGATATCACTGGAACTTGAGTACAACTGGAAACCTATGTTTCCTCAAGAACATTGTCCATTTTCTCAGGGAACCTCTGGGGACTACTACAGAAGAACAATAGGAAGAAGGAGGAGGAGGAGGAGGAAGCGGAGGAGCAGGAGGAGGGGAAAGGGAGAAAGAAAGAGGGAAGACAGGAGCAGCATAAGGCGTGATTTCAGAAAGAAAAGAACAAGACTCTAATCTTAACTCCTTTCTCCTTCATCCTCCACATCCAATTCATCTACAGAGGTAAATGTTTGACACCACGAACTTTCTCCCTTCCCACAACCACTGCACTCATTCACAACTTTTTACACCTTCCCCTCTTGACTGTTGTTACAACTTCTAACAGCCTCTACAACCCACAGCTACACGGTTCCTGGGGTGACCTTGTACCTTCCCTGCTTATAGCCCTTCCCAACTTCCTGTCACCCGTGGGTAGGATCAAGACTAAACTCCTTAACCTAGTGTGCTGCGAATTCCAAAATCACACCTCAATCCACCATTCCAGTGTTATACCCCTCACTGCATAGACGATTATATAATTCAATCCAATGGAATTATATATGGTGGTTTTCATAAGTGTTTGACCTTTTTCCCCTGCTTAAAATATCCTCCCTCCTCTTCCCTGTGAACTTTTCCTCATTCTTTTAGATCCAGCACAAATATCACCTTGTAAAGACTCCCGTTGCCTCACCCCCACCACAGCTGTGGCAGAATGAATGCTGTGCTCTCCCATATTCTTCTAGAGCTTCAAAAACTGCACCTACCAAACGACATTGTAGTTGTCTGGCTATGGGACAGTCTACCCCCGAAGACTGTATGTCCCATGAGGGCCTTATTCAACCACGGTACCCCCAGCCCCTGGCATCGTGTCTGAAACAGGAAAGGTTCTTGATAAATGTTAAAAATAATGGCAGATGCATGAATGGGGATAACATATTCCAAGCACCACACTTACCCCCGTGATCACCACTAGCTGGCCAGCTGTCATCCATCAGGCCTCATTTCCCAAACCCATAAGAGAAATTCACCTGATTCTTGGATACAACCACCCTCTCCTTCCCTGGGCCTCCACACAGGCTCCCATCAAGTCCAGGGTTGGCGTCAGTCTAGGAAAATAAATAGGCCTCTCCTTGTACAGGATGCAGCCAGCTAATTTACATGAGAAGGAGAGGCCAGGCCCCCTGCTTCTTGGACTAAGCAGAGAGAGCAAGAGGAAGAGTTCCAGCGTGAGTTACTGCCGCATTCAGCCTGGCCTCTAACTTCAGAGCCCGCTGCTCCTTGACAAAGGTTCATGTTCTAACTCATTAAGGTTTTCTGCCAAAGCACAACGTGTTTCTCTTTAAAGGCCCTTGTTCCCACTCAGAAGATTCTTAATCAGAAACAGTGACTCAGTGTTAAGCTCAAAATAAAGGAAATAAAATTAAATATCCCAATTGCTTTTTGCTGGTCCAGGCTTTGGTTTCATTTTATTATTTTCTTTATAAGCCTCAGGCTTGTGGAGGAACTCCCCAGTGCCCAACTTCCCATTCTATTGTGGAGGGAGAGAGGTGTATTGCCCAACATGATGTTTAAATTATGGTTTCCCTGGACTGCACACAAACATTGGTGAATAGGGATGTCAAGTGCCAAAGTTGAAAAGTGGCATGCCTGGACTGTGTTTGTGAGATGGCTCCTACCTGCATAGGTGTTATGGTACTTCCAGAGCCAAAGAGACAACAGTTCAGAAGGGAAGAAAAGGATTCTGCCAGCACGTACCCCTTTGAGTGGATTCTAGCTGCCCTTCCTACTCATGAAAGGCCATCGTAGCTGTCGCCATGCTCAATCCAACCATGGAAACACCCGGCGTATGACCATTCAGGTGCAGTCTAGAGAAAAGTTCAGAAAAGAGAGAGAAGTCCAGAGAGGAAAAAAAAAAAAACCCAATAAGATTTAGAAGAACTGGGTAGAGAAACTTAGAACCATTAACATTAGAACTAGAGCGTCCAGTTCATTGTACCCAGGTCTGGAACCCATAGAGCCCTGGACTCCCAAAAGGAGATAAAAACTATTCAGTGCAGTCTTAACCTTACTGGTTGAAAGAAAGTGTAAAGACACAGGGCAGGTCAAAGTCTAAAACTCAGCACAGTTCCTGGCGCAAAGTCGACGATAAATACTTGATGAAATAATGTTAAATAATAGTTCACATAGGAAATAAAATAACCCGACATTCACATTGTCCCTCAGGCAACTTCCCACAAAGAAAGTCTGGGTTTATTTTTAACTTTATTTTGGAATAATTCCAAATTTATAGAAGTTGCGAAAATAGCACAAAGGGCCTCCATGTACCCTTTACCCAGATTCATCCATTTTTAGTGTTTGCCACGCTTTTCTGTTCCCTCTCCACCTGTATTCACACCTATTATTTGTTTGAACCATTTGTGAGTAGGTTCCTTTATGCTTGTTTCCCCTTATTATTTAATACTTCAATGTGTATTTGCTAAGAACAAGGACACTCTCTTACACTTACCGAATCCAGGAAATTTAACATTCATACAATGCTTTTATCTAATC
>JAQIFY010006374.1:0-10354 GCA_028533085.1 Varecia variegata
GTGCACCTGGTGAGCAGTGACCTGGGTCTCGACCCTGGTGGGCACTGGTGGGGAGAGGGCGGGGGCGTTTGGCAGAAATACTTCCTCAGACGCAGGAACAAGTGGGCACGCACGGAGCAACTTCAGGCCAGAGGAAATGCCAGCCAGCTGCTGATGCCGGTATTTTCAGTTAAAAACACAATTGATGAAGTGTTTATTGCCAGATCGCTGCGGTGCCAGCCAAGTGCACACAACCAGCTGGGAGATGGGCAGCCCGGCGGTTCCAGGCTCTGACGCAGAGTCTCAGGAGAGGCTCCGCTTGCCTTTGAGGTCCCTGAACCCTGTGATCTGGCTGCTCTTGGCATCGTCTGACCCCTCAGCGGTGGGTCCTGGGGGGCCAGGAATGAAAGCCCACGGCCAGGCCGCCTCCTGGGCACCCCCACCCCCCAGGCCTTCCCTGCCCCGCGGAGCTCCCGCCAGCAGGGCTGCTCCGCCTTCTGCGGACGATGCCCGGGACCCGGGTCAACTTGTCTTGGAAATCAGGTGGCCGCTCCTGTCCCAAAACACCTACTTGTGGCCAATGATTTATTAAGAGGCTGAAGAGCCAGGGTTGAGCCGGTAGGAAAACTGTCTTTCCAGATGAGGCTCACTTATTTATAGAGCATGTCGTGGACTGGGAGGCCAGACAGAGGCCAGATCCAGGGCAGGACACGAGCCTCCGGGGAGAGGGACCCCTTCGTGGAAGGAGCCGCCGTGTGCGGCTCAGGCTGGGGCAGGAGAGAGCGGGGCGAGGTTTAGGGTGGAGGGTGGCCCAGCGCCCTCACGGTGCACGTTGCCGGGACCCTCGTGTTCTGGGTGAAGCTCTGTTGGCCCCCTGGTGCCACGGGAGCCAGGCCACCTGGCTGGGGACGGGTGACTGAGCGCAGACTCGCCCTGTCCCTGGAGGTGAGCCCGGTGCCGTCACAGAGGGGCAGGGGAGGCGCTGCTGGGGGCCAGAAGTTGAGTCTTAAATGGTAAATTTCAAAAGGCCGAGAGTGGGCCGGGCGCGATGGAGGGAACGAATATTTAGGTTGAGGAAGGAAACAGCGGAACGTGAGCAGGTCCTTTGGGGGCCGGGGGAGGTTCGTGCAGCAGTCCGGGACCAAGGGGGGCTCTGCTCCCCACGGGCTGTTTCCTGTCCCCCTTCTCGCCACCTTCCTAGCAGCCCCTTGCCTGGCAGCTGTTGTGTCTCCATCCATGGAATCCCCCAGAAGCGTGGGAATTTAACACCGGGGCGGGTCAGTGAGGTCGTCTGACTCTCTCTTCTCTCCCATTTTGGGGGCTGTGCTTTGCCCGAGCGAGAGACAAGCCAAGCCCCCGGAGCAACGCCGTGAGCCCAGCTGCGGGGCAGGGGAGACCCCCTCCGGCCCCTGCCCTGCCGCCCGAGGTGGAAGGAACCCCCCTGCACCCCCCTGCATTCCCTGTGATCAGGAAGCTCACCGCTCGGCCCGGGCTCTGGCCTGGCGCCTCTGCCGCGCTCCCCGTAACCCAGGCAGGGCCTCTGCCCAGAGCCCAGCGAGGGGCTCCCGTCAGCTCACGTTTGTGTGTTGCCCCCGTCCGTAAATAAATTGCCGCCCCCAGGGGTGAGCTTCCTGCATAGCGTCCTCTGGGACTGTCAAGACATCATCTCGCTTGGCTGCACCTCTCGACGGCTGACGCAGTGGTGTCACCGTATTAGTGACACGGCCGACGCAGTGGTGTCACCGTATTAGTGACAGAGGCTCCCTGAGGCCCCACTCAGTGAGTCAGGCTGGCAGTCGCTGCGCCAGTCCCTGCACGGGCCGCAGACCTGGGTGGACGGTGACTCTGGGCCAGTCACTGTGCAACACGTCACCTGTGTCTTCTTACCCCGTCCGACAGACCTACTGTCCCCCCTTTTACAGGGCAGGAGACTGAGGCTCAGGTTGTTAAGTGAGTGGCCAGGTTCACATGTGGCTCTTAAGCGGCAAATCTGCATCCCAGATCTGGATCTATCTCACGACAAAGCCTGAACGCTCAGCACTTAGCCAGCGAACTGCCAGGTATTTCCCAGGCTGACGCTTAGCTGATGGTTGACAAGTGACTCTTTTGAATTTGATTAACACTCTGAACTCCTGGTTCTCAAACTGAAGCACACAGCAGCGTGGCCTGGAGGCCTCGTTAAAACACATCCGGCCCCACCCCAAGTTCTCCAATCCCGCAGGTCTAGGTCTGGGGCTGCGGCCTGGGACACCCCCCAGAACCGCCGCTCTGCGCGGATTTGTGGCTCAGTTTGGATCTTCCAGACCACTCTGTAAGTATTGGGGCTCTCAGCCATAGAAGTACGGAAGCTTCTACAGTGATGGGAATGTTCCAGACCCGTGATGCCCACCAGCCACACACAGCTGCGGAGTGTTTGAAATGTCCCTGGTGTGACTGAGGAACTGAATTTCTAATTTTATCTAGTTTTAACTAAATTTGACTTTGCATAGCCGCATGTGGCTACTGTCCTGGACAGCATAGCTCTGAGCAAAAAGGAAAGTTAGATTTATTTTTGTGGATAAATTGTTTACTCCTGTGTTTAATCTAAGTGAGAACTTAAGAGTTGAATCTTCATTAGGAAACCCCCGGTTTGCTGGGCAGGGGAGTCACACTCACCATTTAGGTTTTGGGGCCTGTCGTGGAGGGCGGTGGGACTGGGGAGCCCTGAGGACAGGGGTCTCACCTCCCTTTCCCCCAGCACCAACGGAGGCCCCCATGGGCTGTGAGGACCGTGTGGGTCGAGTGAGTTGGCGGGAGGACAGTGTCAGTGCCGCCTTCTTCCAGCTGCCACCGGCCTGATCTGGGGGGTGGCGAGGGATTTGGACTCGGTGGATCTGACAGGCTCCCTCCGACGTGCCTGGCACGGGGCAGGCCACAGCGTGGATTCTGTCACCACACGGAACCGCGGCCTCCCTCCTCCGTGGCTAAGCAGGTGGCTCCTGGATGTGGGAATTTCCCGCATCAAAGGAGGTGTTTGGGGGGAGAGAATTTAGGACTCTGGACATGCAAAGGTCCTGGGGCAGGTGTGTACTGCCCACACTGTGGCTTGCAGCGTGCCGCGATTGAAACAGGCAGGGAGGGAGGGCCCAGTCCTGTCCTCTGCCACCCTCCTCCCAAGCCAGCAGGGTGCTGGGGAGGGTGCGTGGCCTATAATGGGGCTCGCACAGCAGTCCCCTCACACCTGGTTCACTTGCTCCTGACCCATGTGGGAAGCTCTCTTCCATTCCGTGGGCCTCAGTGTGCGTATCTGTGAAGTGGGAGGGTGGAGTGGGGCTAGGTCCTCGCTGCTCAAGGCGTGGTCCGCCCACGGGCAGCGCCAGCCTCGGCTGGGAGCGAACGCAGAGCCGGGCCCTGCCAGCCCCGCCCGGTCGGAATCTGCGTTTTCACAAGTTCCCCAGTGCTGGTAGCACTTCAGGCTGGAGTTGGCGTCTTATTCTTCTCAGCTCCTGCATTCTGGGAGCCTGAAATTAAATCACAAGTGATTTCATCTTTAGGAATTAGAAGCCCAGTTTCTGGGAAATAGAACAGGTTTTGGAGTGTCTCTGGGTTTGGGGGGCTTTGCCGCAATGACCGAGGTCTGGGCAGGTGTGTCTTCAAAAGGAAAAGGAGCTCATGCCTGTTTCTGGCACGCCCTGGGACGCTCCTATTGCAGAAGCAAAGGGTCTTCCAGGTGCTTCCCGCTGAGGAGGGCACCGGGGCACCTGTCCCAGGGGTCCCTGTAGCAGCCCACACGTTCCGCCCAGGGAGACTGTGCTGGTGGCAGCCCCACACCCCGGAGACAGCGATGGCAGCTGCTGTGTGCTGCGTTAGTGCTGGGGGGACGGCCCCGGGCTTGGGGCTCCTCCTGTGTTTCCCGGGGTCCAGAAGGTGCGTGGGCTGCTCTGTCTCTGCCTCCACCTCTCAGCAGGAGAAAAAGTGACCGATATACACGTGTGTCATCCTAAGGGAAATGTCCACATTTATCAGGCTCAAATCCAGCATTTCTCCTGAACTCTGCTAAGTGAGGCAGTGACTGTCTACACATCTGGTCAACAACGCCGTCCTTCACCTTCCGTTGCTAAGGACAGTCCCCTGCCGTGTGGGAGTGTAGCTCCCTGAGCACTAGTCTCTCCCGCTCACCAGGAAGACACTCGAGGGCAGGGTCACACCTGAGTCCCCTGCGCCCCCGCAGGACCCGGTGCAGAGACCGGGGCGTACGGTACACGCCGGCGTGTTCTGAGCCAGCACATCCCAGCTGGCCTCACACAGTGACTCCTGGTTGTGACTAGTGTTACTGCTCGCACTCAGCAATGAGACGACTAAGGCCCAGAGAGGTTGAATAACCTGCCTAAGGTCACACAGCCGAGAGTCAGAGTTGGAACTTAACCCAGGTCTTCAGATCCCAGCTCCCCGCTCTCCTCCCAGACCCCAAGCGTCCCGAGACCAGCAGCCCCCGGCAGAGCATTGACTGCTGGTCAGACACAGTGTCTGTCTCGATTCTCACGATGACCCTGGAGTGTAGGGCGCGTCATTCTGGTTTACAGAGTAAAGAGAGCGGAGTCCAGGTGGCTGGTGGTTTTCCCTGTGAGCCGTGTGGCTGGGATTCGAGACTCCGCAGCCTGTGCCCTGGGCCACCGCTGTCCTGCCCGTGGCCGAGCTGACGAGTCTCTGTGCAGGCTGGACAGGGAGGGCGGTGGCTGTCCCTCCGCAGTCTCGTCCCTCCCCCGCCTCACAGCCCTCCCTGCCTCCTCCTCTGTCGTCTTCAGGGGTCCCTAAGCCAGTCCTGGGCTCCGCGGCAGGATCCCCGCCCCTGGGCAGCCCGTGCAAGTGCCGCAGGGTGTGCTCTTACAACTGCTGTTGCTCCGGGGCCTCTCTGGAAGCCTCCCTAACACTGTACTCCTCTCCCCCATCTCCTCTTGCTCTGCAGGTGACAGGCCCGGACTGCGGTGTGGCTGGAGCGGGGGCGCCTGACGCGGGAGCAGGCCCAGCAGCTATGGCAGCGATGGCAGCGAGGAGCAGCAGACAGACCCCAGCAAGTGACACCTCGGCTGCTCCGGTGTCTCCTCGGCCCACGAGGCCCGGCAAACACAAGCACCAAGCGGCAGCCAGACTTGGGGACCGCTGAGCTGCTGGAAAACCGGCTTGTCACTGTGGAGACTTGCGGAGTGTCCCGCAGTGCTGGCCTTTGGAGAGGGGTGTCTGCGTTTTCTCTCACACACAGGCTCTGCTGCAGGTGGTCACTGTGCCCTTTAAGGGACAGCCAGCTCAGGCCATCGTGACCCGATCTTCAAGCAGCCCTGTAACCCGGCGAGGGCAGTGGCCAGCCAGTCTCCGGCCACAGCTTCCTGCGAGGCTTCTAGAATCATCCGCCTACATGTGCTCCTCTGAGGCCTCCAGCAACTGGGAACGGCTTTGAGACTGTCGTGCCAGTGGAGAAACCAAATCCCAATTCTTGTTGCCAGAAGGTGTTTCGTGGCCAGTGGAGAAAGCTGTCCCGCCCCGGTGGAGAATTCCCAAGCGAACTTTGGAAACCTTCAGGGTTCGCCGCGGCGGCATGTTTCCTGGGGCGAACTCAGGCGTGTTCAGGCCCTGGAAGCCGCTCCAGGCAGGAGAGCACTTGTGGCCGCCCGCTCGGCAGTGTGGGGCTGGCGTCTGTGGGCCGGGCGGCTCCTCTGTCCCCTGGCTCCGCCGGCTGGCTCTGAGATGCCGCGGAGGTCTCGCCAACGTTAGGAAGAAGGGATGTGAGCAGTGGGTCGTCCAGCTGTTGTCGTTTTTACAGCCATCCAGAAGCGACGTTTTTTTGTCTTTGAAGATGTCGGAGCTTCAGTGTCCATGTCACCTTCCCACTCTGTACCTGGGCCGTCGGAGGCCTGCCCACGGCTTGACGGGGCCACCTGGCAACTCGGGGCAGCAGGGGAGCCCCCCCCCTGGAGCCTGCCCCCCGCACCTGCCCCCCCAGCCTTGCTGTCTGTCACACTCCACCGAGCGAAGGTGCCAGCTGTGGCCCGAGAGTCCAGGTTTCCTTCCAAGGAGCCCCACGGCGATTTGGGACTCTCTGGCAGAGACGGCAAGCTACCTTTGGTTTCCTGAACTCACTGAGGTTGAGAGCAGGGCTCTGGTTTTCCCCTGAGGACCACAAAACTCTCCTGTCCCTGGGGTCCCCTTCTTTCTACTGCAGACAGCATGAAATCGGGCCCTGCTCCCTTGGGGCCCATGGGAAAGGCTCCATTCCCAGGTGCTGTGATGTGTGACTTCACCGTCTGGCTGCAGCCACTAGAAAGGGCCCCGTTGTTCTCCGCAGATCGGGCCGAGTCAGGCAGGGTCCCTGTGAAGAGGACACTGCTGTCCTTGATTCTGAGGGTGTCGTGTCCTCCCTCCCCGGCCTCCCCAGCACACCTGTGTGGGAGGGGCCAGGCAGAGGGCCCGGCGTGCCCGTTTCAGACCCCTCTGCCTGCCCAGCTCACTGAGCTCACACAAAGAGCTTCACTCTGGACTGGAAGGTCAGGGGTGATCAGATTTGTCCCAGAGCTGGTTTGAAGGGAGGAGCCTGTGTCGGGTGAGATGGATTTTGTCCCCTTTGTGCATGTGGGAGAATGTCCGTTTGTCTCTGGGCACAACTACAGTCGTATTCAGGGAGGAATTGGGGAAATGGTGGAGCGGCTGGAGCCGGCCACTCCCAGCGCCTGTCTCACTCTGTGTGCCACAGGGGACTTGGGCACAAAGACATCTCTCAAGTGGCATTACAATCTGAAAGGGAAATCTCACATCTTTTTAAAAAACGTTTCTGCCATGAGGTTTATCTAGATTGATTCCCATACTCAAAAACAACAGTGGCTTTAATAGAATAGAAGTTTAATAAGATAAAGGTTTAATTCTCTCTCATATAAAAATAAGTCCATCATCTAGAGCTATTTTTGTTCCACACAGGGTCAGGGCCTGGGTTCTTCTATTTGCTTTGCCATCCTCGATATGTGGCTCCCATTAATGGCCCAAGATAGCTGCTGAAGATCCGGCCATCACATCTGCATTTTAGCCAGTAGGAAGAAGGAAGGAGGGAAGAAAATCTGCCCTTCCCTTAAGGACATTCCTTGGAATGCACTCTCTATTTCTGCTGTATTGGCCAGAACTTAATTCCAAGGCCACACTAACACAAGGGAGACAAAGGAACTAGTCTTCCTTCTAGGTGGCTGTGTGCCCAGGTAAAAATCAGGGGTTCTGTTACTGAGGAATAAGGAGAAAGTGGATATTAGGGATAATTAGCTATCTTTGCCCCACCTTCCTCTTGGACAGGTAATATGAAAAGTGTTTATAACATGCAGGCATCTATATTTAGGTTTTCAATATTATAAAAAACTGGTTCAAGAAGCATAGACTGAAAAAGTATAGGTTAGAAATCAGCCAATCCACACCCTCATTTCATTTAACAAAGATTAGAAAACTGAGATCCAGAGAGGTTAAGCACGTCGGCGGAGGTCACACAGCCAGTCAGGGGCATCTCATTCCCAGCTCGCGTTCTGTGGGTATTTTAGTTCTTCTCTGTTTCTTAAGAAAAAAGCTTCCTTCTGGAGGTTGGGGGAGCTCGAGCTCCAAGGGTGAAATCCCAGCCTTCGCTGGGTCCCTGAGCTGCAGGACAGGCGGGACGATGGCGAGGTTTGCGGCCCCGATCTCCCAGCCCTGAGTGGTGGCAGCTGGGGAAGCCGCCAGTGAGGACTGTGCGCGGGGCTGGCGGGCGTGTGCCCGTCCCTCCTCCGCGTGCCCGTGGCACTGCCTCCGCGTGCCCATCCCTGCCTCCGCGTGCCCGTCCCTGCCTCCGTGTGCTTGTGGCGCTGTCTCCGCGTGCCCGTCCCTGCCTCCGCGTGCTTGTGGCGCTGTCTCCGCGTGCCCGTTCCTACCTCCGCGTGCTTGTGGCGCTGTCTCCGCGTGCCCGTCCCTGCCTCCGCGTGCCCGTCCCTGTCTCCGCGTGCCCGTCCCTGCCTCCGCGTGCCCGTCCCTGCCTCCGCGTGCTCGCGGCGCTGTCTCCGCGCCGCCCTGGCTGCTCGTCGCGGCCGCCCAGGCTGCGTGTCTGACCCGTGCGCCTCTGTTGCAGGGCGCCCTGCCAGCATGGGAGCCGCCGAGAGGCCGCGCTTCTCCTTCACGGCCGCGCTGACCCTCAGCTGGCTCACCCTGGCCCGCCTCCCGGGGGCCGCACCCACAGGTGAGCACCGCAGCCCTTAGGGAAGCCAGGTCGCTGGGGGGAGCGGCCAGGAGGGGCCGTGGAGTCGGCTCGGGGGCCTGGGGGGCCCTGGCCAGTCCTCGAGAAATTCCTTGATCCCAGGTACGTCCCATCCTGGCTCAGTCCTGGCGCCCACAGAGCGAAGGGGCTGGACTAGAATCAGGGGTGCGAACTCAGCGTCTGCGGTAGCCAGGCCCCCGACCTGAGCGCGTGAAGCCGGCCAGGTAGGGCCCGTGTTCATCCGGGAAGCTGAGCCCCTCTAAGGGACACCCACTTCTCCGTTCCAGCCGCCTGCTGCCTTGTGGGAAGGTGGGTCCCCTGTCGCGGGACCTCCTGAATTTTTAAGAGAAGCCAGAAGTCTATATTTTTATGTGAAACTCCCTAGTCTTTTTTTCCTTCCCTCCCTAGCCCTCCCTAATCTTTAAATATTAGTAACTAATTCAATTTCTAAAAGCCCCCCACACCTGAGAGTCACCTGGTCCACCTCCTCCTGGGCCACCTGATGTCACCACCCCCTTTCTGCTTTGGTGTCGTGAGATCCGGGTACATAACGCGCTTTCCAGCCGTGATGCTCCAAGCGAGGTTTAGGTCTGTTTTTCTGTCTCAGTGTCGTCACCGTTTTCTCCACGTGATCCTGAATTAACGTCGGAAGCCTAAGGCGGGTTTCCCAGGCTGCAGGAAACAGCGGCCGAATAAAACAGACCTTGGGTGGAAGGTGGTGAGAGACGGGGACAGTCTGAAAACCCTGACGAGCGGTTAGTGCTGTGATGTCACCACCACCGGCCGTTGCTCGCTCAAAGGCACTGTTCAATATTCTTATAGCCATTGAGTTTGATGCTTTTCTACAATAAGGATAAAGAACCCGACATTGTATTGTACTTTGTTTTTTCAACCCACTGACGGAGGAAGGTAGTCTGTAATCATAACTAGTGAAATTCTTTCACTGTGATTTCCTGTGGAATCTTTCCTGTCCTTAGAGGACACAGCGAGCCATGCAGTGACCGGCAGTATTGCCTGAATTCATTCATTCATCCTCTGCCATTTATTCAGTTAGTGAACACACAGCGGGCATGGGCTGTGTGCCAGGAACTGGGTCTGGCGTATCTTCCAGGGTGACCCACCTGGGGGAGGTGTGCTCAGGTGCTGTCCTTGACCATCTCCTCCCACGTCCTGTCCCTCTCCGCGGTTGGCATGTCAACCATGCGGAAAGGGGCTGGTCTGTGTTCTCTGACCTCAGAGGGACGCAGTAGCCAGCCCTGCCATTCAGGCTCCAAGCCTGCGTCCCCTCCCGGTCCTGCTGGGTGTGGCCGCTCCTGGGAAAGTCAGGGTGGTTGCTATGGAGACACCTTGGCGAAAGCACAGGCCCTCGTCAGCCACTCACCGATTCCTACAAATGAAGATCCACGGACACCGGCCTCGCCGAGAGCAGAATGTCCAGCTCCGACAGGGGAGCGTCCACGCGAGGCCAGTCTTGTGACTGCTGTGGTGTCACGGCTTCCGGAGAGCTGGGACGCGTGTTCCCGACGGCAGGAGGGTCCGTAGGGTCAGACTGACCACGCCAAGTCCAGATGCCAAGCCTGGTGCGAACATGTGCACTGGAGTGTGGCAGGGCCATCGGGGCTGTCCTGGCAGGACGTGGGCCGTGGGACCCGAGGCTCTGCGCGGCGGAGCTGGGAGGGCGGCTTCCCAGCACGCTCATGGCTCCTTGCCTGGGCCACCGGGCTCCCCGCTGACATGTGTGTTCTCCACATGGCCCGGGAGTCCCCTCCTTGGAGACTGACACTCTCGTCCAGGGCCGGGCGGAAGGCAGCCCAGGGCCTCTGCTGGAAGCCAGCCAAGCACTCGACCCGTCTGGGGACAGACCCAGGGGTGGCTCAGGGCCTCACGGCCACCCTGACTGCTCAGCACCAAACCAGAGCCCCCCACCCCCGCCCCTGCCCTTCGCTGGCAGCTCTGCTCTTGCACTGAGACGGGAAGCCCACTCACGAGCCAGCCACGCGTGTTGTCATCACGCCGCCACTGTGGGAGCTCCGGGCACTCACAGTGGGTGGAGAGCTGCTTTGCTGAGACCCCAAAAACCGTGAAGTTCTTTCCCTGATGGACGCAATCCGCAGCTGAGTCGCGATCGACAGCCAGGCACATGGA
>JAQIFY010006375.1:0-10354 GCA_028533085.1 Varecia variegata
AAAAAAAAAAAAAAAAAAAACCTGAAGGATTAAAGGCATTCAAACAAGTTTTCTTTTTTTTTTTTTTTGCAGGAGAGACATGTTCTCTCCTGTCACCCAGGCGATCCTCCTGCCTCAGCCTCCTGAGTAGCTGGGACTACAGGTGTGCATCACCATGCCTGGCTAATTTTTCTGGTTTTTGTGGAGATGGAGGTCTCTTACTCACGCTCGTCTTGAACTCCTGGCCTCAAGCAATCCTTCCACCTTGGCCTCCCAAAGTGCTAGGATTAAAGGTGTGAGCCACCATGCCCAGCCTATTTTTCTTTAATGGTTAAACCTGGTAGAGGAGGTTATGAACCAGAATTATTTGAATAAGTTACTGCAAGCATAAACAAGCAGAAATCTGTCTAGGTTCCTTAATTTCAAATATTAATTGGGTCATGTGTTCTATATTAGATACTGTGCTGAGTGGTGGGGATATAGAGATGAAATATGTAGCCCTTTTCCCTCCGGGAGTCAAATCAATTTTGAGGGAAGGAAAGAGGTTGAAGATAGACAAGTAAACAGGTGATCGTAAGTGATTTGCAGAGGGTTCTGTTGCTCTGCATAGGAGGGTGCCTACCTACGTCACTGATAAATCAAAGAAGGCTTCCCAGAGGAGCACGTGACTTTTGAGCTACATTTTGTAAAATGAGTGGCATTTGATATAGGGCAGCAGTCCCCAACCGTTTTGGCACCAAGGACTGGTTTCACGGAAGACAGTTTTTCCACGCACTGGGCTGGGGCTGGTGGGGAGCAGAGCTCAGGCAGTGCTCGGCCCATTTCCTAACAGGCCACGGACTGATACCTGGGCCTTGGCCCGAGGATTGGGGACTGCACATATAGGGTATGTTTGGGGAGTATGACAAGAAATGAGGCTGGAAAGGTACACAGAGCTCAGATCACGAGAAGTCTTGTATCCCTTACAAAGAAAGGGGTTTAGACTTTATTCCGAAGATAATGGCCATCGCGGGGTTTTAGACCCGGGACTGATGTAATCGGAGAGATCACTATAATACAGTGTGAGAAGGGTAGATTAGAGGGGTGTGGAGCTAAAAGGAGAGCACTATTAATTCAGGCTTGTGTTAATGAGGGCCTAAATTAAAGCAGTAGTTGGAAGTAAAGAATTAGTGAGATTGAGGATATCTAAGGTAAGACAGTTTATGAAATGTTCTGTGGTTGTATGTCCATGCTAAATTTAAGATGCTAGACATTTTGTACAATAACATTATTCTTCATATAGTTATAAATAAAACTTATAATCTAACAGTTAAACTGTTTCAAAAAGTCTTTAAGTTTTTTTTATCTTCTTATGTTTTTTTAAAGTTTATTTACTGAAATGTTTATTTAACTTAAAAATCAGAGCCTGGTTGCCTTCTGTGATCTGTTTTTTTTAGATTGGAAAATGTTCAGTATCCCTACCAACTCTACATTGCTCCTTCTACCAGCAGTACAGAACGACCAAGTCCAAATGGTCCAGACAGACCTTTTCAGTGTCCGACCTGTGGGGTGCGATTCACCCGTATTCAGAATCTAAAACAGCACATGCTCATCCACTCAGGTAATGTCATCTTCCCTGTTGTTGCATAAGTGAGCACTCTAAAACATTTTATTTTGGAATCTCAGTTGAAATAAAAAACAGTTGCTTCTGAGTTAAAAACAAAACAAAACTCTGGGAAGTCAAATGAGAACAGATTAACTTAGGTCTCTTAGTGAAATGGTGCAGTGTCAGAAAACTATTTTCTTAATTCATTTGCCACAGGCATTGAGTATTCTGGTTAAAATGTAGAGATAATATGTAATGTGTAAGTTTATATAAAAAGGTATTGGATATATTAGGTGTGTGTATGTATGTGACATAGAGAAGCACAAACACAGATGGTAAGAAAATGGGGTCGAAAGGGTATAAGTAGCTGTTCTTTGTACTGTTCTTGTGATGTCTCTGTAAGTTTGAAATTATTTCCCAATAAAACTTGCTTTTGAAATTGTAATGTTTTCTTATTTATTTAATTCTATAATCCCTAAATCTCTGTGTCCTGATGAGTCAGCTTTGTATTTCTTTTTTTAATATAAGAGATTTTGGATAGATGTGTAGAAGGGATTTGAAACTTAAGTTCAGTGATCACATGAGGTGACAGGATTCTTGTGGGTAAAGCACTGATCTCTGGGGTAAGAGATCTTTGCTGCAGTTTTTAGCTATGTTAGTATCTCATTTTCCCCTTGGTAAGATAGGTCTTGTAGTCCCTGTCCTGGCACCAATTCATGTAACTGATAAATCTACAGATTGTGTTTTGAAGAGTTTCTAAATTTTTCCCCAAAACTGTGATAATGAATTTGAGGAGATGATAAATATACTTTATAATTCACTTACTGATTTGTCAGTATTACATTAAATACTCAAAAAGCCAATCTATGAAATGATGGTTCTATAATGATAATTACATTCAGAGATGTTAGGATTTTCATTCTTTCTTCTCATTCCTCTCTGAGATACAGAAGGTACGGATCATGTACACATCTTTTCAACATAAATGTCTCTAATGCAATGAAACAATAAATGCTGTCACATGGGGATTTTGGTTCTGTCTACATACTGTGGTTAAATTGTATTTTGAAGTTAGCAAAATAAATGATTTAGAAGAGTATTCAAAAATCAATTATAGTATACATTACCTTGTTTGCCTCCCTCCCCCTGCCTTTTTTATATCTTTTCTCTTTTAAGCACTTGAGACTTTTCACATATTCTGTACCTGTTCTGAGATATTTAATTAGAATACATTTTTGCTGGTAGTTTTTATCTTTTCAAATTATCTATTACAACACTATAGTTCAGAAATTTGTGAGGTTTATGACCTTTTAGTTTATTTTGTTTTTAGATGATATTTTGTTTTGCTTTGTTTTATAGGAATTAAACCATTTCAGTGTGACCGCTGTGGGAAAAAGTTCACCAGGGCTTACTCGCTAAAGATGCATCGCCTAAAGCATGAAGGTAAACGCTGTTTCCGGTGCCAGATATGTAGTGCCACTTTCACTTCCTTCGGGGAATATAAACACCACATGAGGGTTTCCCGGCACATTATCCGCAAGCCTCGGATTTACGAGTGCAAAACATGTGGCGCCATGTTCACCAACTCTGGAAATTTAATCGTGCACCTGAGGAGTCTGAACCATGAAGCATCAGAGCTAGCAAACTACTTCCAGAGCAGGTGAGGTGCACAACGAAAACCCATCCAGGAAAACTGCTTTCTAAACTCTCTTTTCCTGCTTTCAGGGCAGCCTGCTGTGTTTTTTCATCAGGTTGCCAGCTAGTCAGTCAAATTTGTATTAAATTCCCACTATCCATACTCTGATCTCCTGATCTGATAAAATTTTGCTGAATCTATAAAATTATAAATACTTCATAGTTGGTATTAAAAGTATTTTTCTACAGAAGTAAATTATTCTCTTGATTTTTTTTTTTAATAATATAAGGTTAAAGTAATTCTATAGTGGATTGTAAAATTGGAAAATTTATCATGTCAGATGATACTTAGTGATGTTACATTACTTCAGACTCTGAATGTTAATAAAATTCTTGAGCACCTCTCTTTTTTTTAAAATTCTATGTAAAGGAATATCCATTTACCAATAAGAAAAATTTTAACAGCGCCTATAATGGATATGATTGTTTAGATCAAATGAAGTCCTTCCTATTTTCTTTCAGTTTAGAGCTCCATGCTTTTAATATTAATAATTATAATAGAGTTACCTTTCTGATTTATTGTGTATCCAAGAAAATCAGGTTCTAGTTCTAGCTCTGCCACTAACTGCTGCTGTTTGAGCATGTCACTTTACAGATGAAGAAGCTTGAAACTTAGAGAAAAATAAAATGTAAGTTTTATACAAGATGGTTTCTAAGGCCCCCTCTAGATATAAAACTCTATTGTCTATTTTTTTAATACTTTATAAGAATTATACTTCTGTAGGAATCTTTAGTTTCATGTAAAATGAAATTTTTCTAAATTCTTAGATTTTAAATCACCTTTATTTTTTTAATTTTTTTTAAATTTAAGAGATGGGATCTCATTATGTTGCCCAGGCTGGAGTGCAATGACTGTTCATAGGGCACAATCATAGCATACTACGGCCTCGAATTCCTGGGCTAAAATGATCCTCCTGCCTCAGCCTCCTAAGTAGCTGGGACTACAGGTATACGATGGTGCCTGGCGTAAAACCTTGCTTTTAAATAAATTTCAAATTATTCCTGCATAGATTTTGTTTTTCCCTTCAAACCAGACATTCATTTGATTTAATGCAATCATTTCTCATTCTGAATGTGTGGTTGTCATATCACTAAACCTAGATCATACATACCATAGTCAGCACAGTTTGTTCAGGACTGAAATGGTGTTCCAGTTTGCCATGCCAGTTGTCTGTATCTTCCCATTACAGAGCCCTATATCCTCCATTCCTCTTGTCTAACACTTGAAGACATTTTAGAAAATATAACATAGGACATTCTAAATTGTATTGCAGATGAGCAGATTTTAATTTTTTAATTAATACCGAACAATTTATAAAATAACCTTATAAACTCCTATTAAGTGTATTAATTATTGGCAATTCTAGTATAATGAACTTTTTAGTGCAGTAATAAAGATTTAAATAAAGCCTCTAAGACTTATTTCATACGTTCATTGTTTTAACTGCCAAAAAATGTTTATAGTAGAAAATTGGAAAATACAGAAAAGTATAAAGAAGAAATTTAAAATGGGCTTTTCTGATCTCACCACTTGGAAAGTATCCGCTGTTGATAAATTTGGTATATTTTACTGTCCATGTTCCCTGTGGGGATCAATAATTAAGTATTTTTTGAGGATTAACATGTAACCAATCTCACAGTATACGTTTCCAAATTCTAATTCAAAGGCAACTTATCACTATTTTCATATACCAAATCTAACAGGATGCACATAAGTTATTTTCTACATTTCTCATCTTTATATGCTAGATTATGTATATGGTCATTTCTGCATAAGGACTTAGTTTCTTAACTAACATAATCCAGTTAGCAATACAAAGCTAGGTTTATAAACCTCTTACTCTGTGTAACCAAGAAAAGTTAAGCATTTAAGTTAACTCAGATGATCTCTGCTTAAGTGAGCATGCTGCATTTGTTTTATGTATATAAACTCCTCTACATAGAACAAGAAAGGCCGTTTAGGTGTCCAAAGTTATAGTGAAAGTGATAATCTGATGTACTGGTGGTAGGGAGAACTGGATACACTTTGGTTTTAATGGATGGCTTTTATTCATATTTAGTAAAGTTTATAAATTGAAAGTTCCTCCGTTTTAACCTAAATTTTGAAGAATTAGTGAAATGAAAAGTGCCAATCCTGTTTTACAAATCAGAACTTTTTATTGTAGCTTATCTGTATCACTGGTGTGAAAATTAATATTATATTTCATCCTTTGCCTCTTATCTAGTGATTTCCTAGTACCGGACTACTTAAACCAGGAGCAAGAAGAGACCCTTGTTCAGTATGATCTTGGAGAACACGGTTTTGAAAGCAACTCCTCTGTTCAAATGCCTGTAATTTCGCAGGTCTCCTCGACCCAGAATTGCGAAAGCACTTTCCCCCTGGGGTCTCTTGGTGGGCTGGCAGAGAAGGAGGAAGAAATGCCAGAGCAGCCAAAGACCAGTGCTTGTGCTGAGGCCACCAGAGATGACCCCCCAAAATCAGAGCTGTCTTCTGTAACTATTGAGTAATTTTGTGGTTTGGCTTCATTTTTGGTTTTTGGAAAGTGCCTGTGCTTGGTCTTGTACATTTAATTTAAATTTTTAACCAAAAAAGAGTTTGGGAAAGAGTTTCCCTTTTTACTTTATAAGCCCTGCAACCTATGTTTAATTTTCCTAACTGAGAGATTGCTTCTGTAAGTACACATAACATAACATTGAAACATAATAGAAACTATGAGACTTAAGGAGAACCAGTTGACTTTAAAACACATACCGGTTTCTTCTTCCATTGTTAAAAGTAGGCTAACAACAGATCATTAGGTAGAAAAGAAATCAGATGATCATTGACCTTCCTGAGATCAAAGGGTACTCAAGAAACAGATTAAACAGAATTTACAAATGGCCTGAGTAGATATTTACTACTATATACAGGACGTTGTACAATATTTTGTTGAGCCTGTTGTTTTTGAAAGTATTTATAGTAAGCTTTCTTAAAAATTATTAGGGCAAATACTTCTGAAATACAGCATACTCTTTTAAACTTTGTGATTTCTGTTATGATTTTTCATGGTGAAAATTTGGTATTGAAAGAGGCATCCCCTATACCTTTATAGTACCACTCCAAAGGCCAAGAAGCATGATTGAGAATAGTCAGGCTATGGATAAAATGACCAGGAATGGAGAATGAAGTATGTAAATCTCAGCTTCATAGGAACTTTTTAAATACTGCTTTTCTGACTAAAACTGATGTTTACCTGGTCTTTGAATGTTAATGCCTGATTATTATGTCATTGCCCAAGTCAGTTTTCCCCTTACCCCATCACCAGTATGTTTTCTTGCATATACTGGCGTGCTACCATATAAAGGAAAAATATTGGAGATATTCTATATTTTATATATAGGTTTATGTATTGTTGGGGGTGTTTTTATTGTGCTGTTTTGGACAAAATAAAGAATTCTCTGTTGAGGCTACATTCTTAACCCAAGTAAGATTGTTTACAAAATCCCATATGACAGCGATACATTGTACGTTCGAAAATATTTTTAGACATTGCTAAGTTTATTAAAAGCAGTTACTATAGTTTTTGCAGAATGTAAGCAATAATGTCAAAGATGAGAAGAGGCTATAAAATGATCATCTACAACTCATAAATCTGCTTTGGGAAAATTGCTAAGACTAATGAAAAACTAAAAACCTTAAATTAATGAATATCACCTTTTCTGCTGCTAAAAATATGAAACTTTGTAGTTTATAACTCCAGACTTGGGTATACTTTTTATCTGGTGCCATTAAAGCATCTCTGATCTTAATCTTAAATATTCATGAGTCCATGAATAATAAACTTATGAGAAACTTTTTTTTATGGAAATACTCAAAGCTGAATAATTGTGAAAGCACTTGATTGGATTAGAAAAGAGAAACAAAATACAGTTCTTTAGTCAAAACACAAGATCTGAATTTTGTTCAGGTTCTAGACCTAAATACACTTTTTAAATCAAAGTGATTGTTTCCTTTTTAAAAATTGGCTACTTCTGTAATTTGTTTTTCCCCCTATAAATGTAAAGAAAGGGAAAGTAAACTCATTAGGACATTTTTAGGTTAAGGTTCTTCTTGTCTCTGTCCATATTCTGATTTCCTTAACTTATTTCCAAGTCTTTACTCGTGAACCTGTTTATTACCCATTTGCTCCCAAACATAGGTTTGTTACCTTCTGGAAAATTAGCATGTACAGGTTATGACAGGGCTTCCAACACTTACTGATATGAATTATTTTCTGCAACAGACTGTGATACTTATTACAGTACTGCTATGTCTCAACTAGAAAGGTCAGGAATTTTTATTTTTAATGTTATGTATAGTCTTAGGTAAGTATTATGCTTACAAATAAATAAATCTCAAAATTAGTTTCAAAATCCTATATTGACAAAACAATAGGTAAAATTATGACCAGGACTCATTGTTGCCCTTAGTTTCAAGAGGTTTTTTTTTTTTTTTTTTTCTTTTTAAAGAGCAAGATATAATAAAAGAAGGAAAGAAATGTGTAAGAATTGTTTACAGATGTATTGGTTAAGTGTTTTTAGCACATCCCCTACCTTGAGAACTCTACATTGTGAGAGCGCTGCACAATTTTGGCAGCTCTAAGGTATTCTGTGTTCTCAAAATGAAGAAGTACCCATCACTGGGGATTCTTTCCCAAATGGATTGGTATTTACAAATTGCACAGACTTCCAAGTTTTATGGAAAATTTGAATGTACTGTGAAAATGCATATCTGGTAAATAGTCTGCTGTCCAAATCTTGTCAATACAGGTAACTAACCAGTATGTAACATAAAATGATACAAACAAAGGCCTTTTTCTGCTTCAGTGAGGCTCTACATTTTTCTTGATACTTGGTTTAAGGATATTTAGTTTATGGGTCTGTTTTAGGAAACAAAGCTGCAAGGGATGATTGTATATATAGTAATATTTAGATTTATTTAAAACTCATCTAAGAGAAAGAAGCCTAGATGTATAATTTTTACCAGAACATATGGAAAAATTGCAAAAAGATGAAAGCCAGTTATATTATCCCATCCACTAGAAATTACCAGTATAAGTAAACATAAAAATATTCCAGTTTAGAATATTTAAGCATAGATAGCTATCTTTCTTAAAGCCTAAGAGGGTAACTTTGTCATATTTAAAGGGCTTAAATTTTAGAATGCAGGATAAATTGCCTTTTTAAAATCAAGCATTTTATACAAAAGATTTTATTTTCAATTTTTTAACTACCAAATATGTGTGATATACTTCAGAAGTAATCAAAGGTGTTCACTCATGACACTGGATATTGTGGCTCCTACAGTCATTCTTTTCATTTTTAAACAGTGTATTTTAACAGTGGAAGCATCTAGCATGTCAGTGATTCTACTAATTTAGAAACAAAGGGATTAATATTGGTCTTTGTATTTTTGCATTTTAAGTTTTCTATAAATGGATGTAAATGGAGGTTTTTACCCACAAATATATTTAAATGGATTTTTCTTAATTCAAGTTTCATTTAATCTTTTTATTTCAAGTAATAAGTTACACATTGAGTTACATTGCCAGTTTTTTTAAAGTTCTCAATTTCAGTGAGTCAAAATATACTAAAATGTTTAAATAGCCTTATTCAGTCTCACATCTCAACATTTCAGCAACCATTCTGGCTTATGGTAATTAGGTCCCATGTAATGACACATCCCCTTTGGTTTTAAAAACAAAAAAACTTCTATTTTGTTAAAATATTTTACCATATGGAATGGACTAGTCAGCATAACTAATGTACTTAATTGCTGGTAACTCAGTTACCTTCCAACTACTGAGCCACACTTCTCCCGCTTTATAAATGGTTCCCTGGGAACCCTCGGAATCCGTATTTTTTTTTTTTTTTTGAGACAGAGTCTCGCTTTGTTGCCCAGGCTAGAGTGAGTGCCATGGCGTCAGTCTAGCTCACAGCAACCTCACACTCCTGGGCTCAAGCAATCCTTTTGCCTCAGCCTCCCGAGTAGCTGGGACTACAGGCACGCGCCACCATGCCCGGCTAATTTTTTTTCTATATATATTTTTTTAGTTGGCCAGATCATTTCTTTCTATTTTTAGTAGAGACGGGGGTCTCACTCTTGCTCAGGCTGGTCTCGAACTCCTGAGCTCAAACAATCCGCCCGCCTCGGCCTCCCAACTGCTAGGATTACAGGCGTGAGCCACCGCACCCGGCCGTATCCCTTTGGATTTTATTCTCTTAATCTGAGTAGAGGCTAATTATCTAGTTTATTGGCTTCTATTTTGAAGATTTTCAGATCATGTTTTAGTCTCTTTTAGTTTTGTAGTCTCTGAAAGATACAACACTATATAATGTAATGGCAATTCTATAATAGCATATACCACATAGAATTACTGTTATTGATGAATGAACAATCCTAAAATTTTTATATTTTAGCTGAAAGGAGTTTGAGATTTGTGGAACTGATGAACAAGTGAAAGAAACAGACTCAAAGGTGGCAAAAGATAAGTGTGGTTTTCACTGTAAGTTATTGACATAAGATGTTTTATAATTAGAAAGTTATTGAGAGAAGAATGTTTAAGAACTAGATTTGGTTTTTGAAAACAGCAGAACAAAATTGGGGGAATGATGATGCTCTTTTGTGGTAAAGATGTCTACAAGGAATATTTATAACTAAACATACTCCCACAGGCTTTAAGCTGAAATCATAAAAATTTAAATTAACTTGTTCCTTATTTTGCCTATACCCATTTTTTTCTTTCTTTCTTTCTTGTTTTTTTTTTTTTAAAGACAGGGTCTTGCTATGTTTTACAGGCTGGTCTCAAACTCCTAGGCTCAAACAGTCCTCCCACCTTAGCCTCCCAAGTAGCTGGGACTGTAGGCACATACCACCGTACCCAGCTCTTTACTCATTTTTATCTTTTAGTGTCATTTTTGCTTGACAGAATGTGATGACATAGGGTATTTTTATTTGGGAAGTCCTCAGAAAGATGTAGTAGCCAAAAGCAATAATGGTTCAGATTAAACAACGAAGTAAAATTGAACCATTCCCCAGATTCAACCAAGGAACACCCAACTCTGTGGGTGTTTCAC
>JAQIFY010006376.1:0-10353 GCA_028533085.1 Varecia variegata
TTTTGAAAAATTTCTATTCATGTCCTTTGCCCACTTTTTGATAGCGTTGTTTGATTTTTCTTACTGATTTTCCTGAGTTCTAGATAGATTCTTGTTATCAGTCCTTTATCTGATGTGTAGTATGCGAAAATTATTTCCCATTCTGTGGGTTGTGTGTTTACTCTCATGACTGTTTCTTTGGCTGTGAAGAAGCTTTTTAATTTATTCAGGTCCCATTTATTTATTTTTGTTGTTGCTGTGATTGCCTTAGGGGTCTTCTTCATAAATTCTTTGCCTAGACCAATGTCTGTAAGAGTCTTTCCTACATTTTCTTCTAGAAGTCTAATAGTTTCACTCCTAAGGTTTAAGTCTGTTATCCACCGTGATTTGATTTTTGTGAGAGGTGAAAGCTGTGGGTCCTGTTTCAGTCTTCTATATGTGGTTATCCAGTTTTCCCAGCACCATTTATTGAATAAGGAATATTTTCCCCAGAGTATGTTTTTGTCTGCTTTGTCAAAGATTAGATGGTCATATGAGGATGGTTTTATATTTGTGTATGTGTTCATCTGAGAAATGGTATGATATGATGGTATGTTTACATTTTCATTTGTCTCAAGGAGCTTTTAAATGTTCTTTTTAATTTCTTCATTGACACAATGGTTCTTGTGATTGACTTTTGTATATTAACCTTGTATCTTGCAAACTTGCTATAAACACTTATTAGCTCCAGAAGATTTTTTGTTGTTGTTAATTCTTTTAGATTTTCTACATAGATGATTGTGTCATCTGTGAACAAAGTCAGTTCTATTTCTTTTTTCCTAATCTTTATACTTTATTTCCTTTTTTAATTTTATTTTGTTAGCTAGGACTTCCAGTATGATGTTGAAAAGGAATACAGAAAGGGGACATCCTTGACTCCTTCTTGATCTTAGTGGGAAATTTATAGCTTTTCACCATTAAGTATGATGTCAGTTGTAGGATTTTTGTGGATATTCTTTATCAAGTTGAGGCCCTTCCATTTTTTGCTAGCTTACTGAGACTTTTTGTTATAAATTGCTGTTGGATAATGTGAAATTATTTTTCTTCATCTATTAATATGATCATGTAATTTTTCTTCTTTAGCCTACTGATGTGATGAATTAATTAGTTATCAAATATTGAACCAACCTTTGCATAGCTAGGATGAATATCACTTGGTCATGGTGTGAAATTATTTTTATACTTTGGTGAATTCAACTTGCTATTATTTTGTTAAGGATTTTGCATCTATGTTATTGAGAGATATTGCTCTGTACTTTTCTTTTCTTATACTATGTTTGTCTGGTTTAGAATTAGGGTAATATGTGCTTCATAGAATGAGGTAGGAAATATATACTATGGTTTAATTTTCTGAAAGAGATTGTAGAGAATTGGTATAATTTCTTCCTTGTACATTTTTTTTTATTTTTCAGCCTTATTGAGGTATGACTGACAAACAAAATTGCATATATTTAGGGTATACAAGGTTACGATTTGATATATGTATACATTGTGGAAAAATTGCCACAATTAAGCTAATTGAAATATCCATCATCTCACATAGTTACTTTTTTTGTTTTTGTGCTAAGAATGTTTGAGAGCTACTCTCTTTGTAAGCATCAAGTATAGAATACGTTATTATTTACTATAGTCATCATGCTATACATTATATCTTTAGAACTTATTCATCATATAATTGAAAGTTTGTACCCTTTGATGAATATTTCCCCTATCTCCCCACTTCCCAGATCCTGGTACCCATCATTCCATTCTCTGTTACTGTGAGGTTGACTCTTTTAGATTCCACATATAAGTGAGATCATGCAGTATTTATCTTTTTGTGTCTAGCCTATTCATTTACCTTAATGTCCTCCGAGTTCATTCATATTTTCACAAATGACAGGATTTCCTTCATTTTAAGGCTGAATAACATTCCATTGTGTGTATGTGCACATACACATGTGTATATGTAGATAAATATAGATCATATGTGTGTGTATATATGATATATACACACACATATATATATATACACACACACACACATACACACACATATATATATATACACACTCCACATTCCTTTATCCATTCATCTGTTGATGGGCCCTTAGGATTAGGGTTTTTCTTGCCTTTGTTATTGTAAATAATACTGCAACAAGCATTGATAGTGCAGATGTCTTTTCACTAGAGTAATTTTATTTCCTTTGGATATATACCCGGAAGTGGGATTGCCAGATTACATAGTTCTGTATTTAGTTTTTTGAGAAACTTCCATACTATTTCCATAATGGTTATACCAATTTACATTACCACCAATAGTGTACGTGAGATCACTTTTCTTCATATCCTCAGGAACATTTATCTTTTGCCTTTTTTATAATAGCCATCCTAAAACTTGTGAGATGATATCTCATTGTGATATTGATATGAATTACCCTGAGATATCTGAAGTCTTCTATGGTTCTGTGCAAATTTTAGGATTGTTTTTTCTATTTCTGTAAAAAATGTCATCACTTGGGTGCTATGAATATTTTAACAATATTAAATTTTTCATTCTATGAACACGGGATATCTTGCTCTTTATTTGTGTCTTACTCAACTTCTGTCATCAATATCTTATAGTTTTCAGTATACAGAACATTTATTTCCTTAGGTAATTTTATTTCTAAATATCTTATTTTTGATGCTATTGTAAATAGGATTGTTTCCTTAAATTTTTTTCATATTGTTTGTGATTAGTGTGTAGAGATGCAACTGATTTTTCTATTTTGATTTTGAATCCTGCAATATTAATAAATTTGTTTATTAGTTCTAACAGTTTATTTTGGTGGAATAGTTAGGTTTTTCTATACATAAGATCATGTCACCTGCTAACAAAGATAATTTAATGTCTTTATTTTTTATTAGATGCCTTCAATATGCATAATATTCTTAAGCTCTACTTCTCTCATCTGTTAAATGAGAATAAAATATTTCCTTCAATTCATGTTAGAATTAGATAATATTTGAAAAGTGCTCAGTATAATAGATGGCATGTAATAGCTATTTAGTAAGATTTAAAATTCTTTAAAATATTTGTATTCAATTGAATAATTAGCATGTTAAATTATTTAATACATAAAGTTAAATATTTGCATAGTAAAATATCTCTAATTACCACAATTTTACCTCAAACTAAATGTTATTTTTAAATCAACTAATTTGGCAATGTTTTATTCCAGTTAAAAGAGAGGCAGCTTCAGAACTTCCAGATACAACAGAAAATCTTGCAGAAGATTTTCCCTCAATTAATGACCTAATATTTCAATTAGATTTAAATAAAGTTGTTGGTAAGTACAGATTTATGTTGGACACAGTAGAACACAGTCTAAGAGTTAAAGTATTTCAGCTTTATAGTTCTATCATTAATACAACAGCAACAATAACAGCAGCAAATTTAAACAAGGGATATTCTTTTTTAACTTAATAATTTCATTCTAATCAATCAATCTACATACCAATTAATATGTTTATTTATATTATGTGCTGTTTACTCCACCAAATAACATTAATTATATAATGCTAAATATATTTTCCTTTCTCTGCTCATGAGACAAAATATGTAGATTTTTCCTTACATTGTGAATTTTTATAACATAAAATATATGCCATATTATCAGTTCCTTGATAACATAATTTTCATTACTAATATCTTTTGTATAACAAGATGGAATATCAAGTGGAACTAATACCTTTTAGGCAATATGGTTGCATTGTGATCTGCTTATCATTTAATTGGGAAATTTCTTATGGTGAAAAAATAGTAAGAAGTTAAAACATGTGCTAAAGCTAGTGCTGGTGTAGCCAAGTGACTAAGTATTTTCCAATAAAATATAAACTAAAGTGTTCTGTGGTAGCTTTCAAACCACTACCTTAAAGGCAACGGGCAAGCATCAGCAAAATGGCAGATTAGGAACATCCAAGGTCACATTTCCTAATAGAAACATTGAAAAAAATAAGCATAATCCATCAGAAACAACTTTGCCAGAGCTTTGGTAAGTGGTCAAAGGTTTACAGAAACAATGAAAATGCCCAATTAAGAAAAAGCTGTCTTCAGAGTGGTAAGAAAGTTTTTTGGAAGTGTTGAAGGATTTCCCCAGCAAAAGCCAATCTGCAAAGAGCGGGAGAGCTCTTGGCATTCAAGGCATTACCAGTAGACCTGTCCCATTAGATATGTTAGATAGGTTAAAATAAAAGGATGCTAGACAATAACTTCGAACATGTGAAGAAATAAAGATGTCTGTTAAAGGTAAGTACATGGACAAACGTAAAAGCCATTATTAGTATAATTTCAGTTTGAAGCTCTAATTTTTGTATGTATAGTATTCAAAAGACAAATATGTAAAACTAATAACCATGTAACAAATATAGTAATTACATAGAAAATAATCATGAATCTATAATTATTGGGTGTATAATACATAAGGATATGATTTTTGGTGTCAATAAATAATGGCAGGGCAGATGAACTGAATAGGGGTACAATTTTGGGATGCGATTTTTTAAATTCAGAATATTATGGAGGTAGAAATGTTTTGGTTACATGAATTACCTTTTTATGGTGTGAGTCAAAGTTATAAGTGTGTCTGTCACCCAGATAGTGTGCATTCTACTTGTTAGGTGTGAATTTACCCATTTCATCTTCCCCCCTTCCCTGCTTGATTTCCATTGAATTTTACTACCATATGTACAGGAGTGTTGATCATTTAGTTCCAATTTAATAGTAAGTACATGTGCTGTTTTCCATTCTTGTGATACATCACTTAGGAGTAGGGTCTATAGTTCCATCCAGGTTGTTACAAAAGGCATTATTTCACCATTGCTTTTTATGGCTGAGTAATACTCCCTGGTATACATATACCACATTTTATTAATCCACTCATGTATTGATGGGCACTTGGGTTGTTTCCAGATCTTTGGAATTGTGATGATTTAAACATTTGAGTACAAGTGTCTTTTTTATAAAATGTCTCTTTTTCCTTTGGGTAAATACCCAGTAGTGGGACTGCAGGATCAAATGGTAGGTCTACTCTTAGTTCTTTGAGGAATCTCCATACGACTTTCCATAGAGGTTGAATTAGTTTGCAGTCCCACCAGCAGTGTATAAGTGTTCCTTTCTTTATGCATCCACACCAGCATCTGTTGTTTTGGGACTTTTTGGTAAAAGCCATTCTCACTGGAGTTAGGTGATATCTCATTGTGGTTTTTGATTTGCATTTTCCTGATGATTAGAGATGTTTAGCAATTTTTATATGTCCATTGGACATTATCTTCTTTTGAAAAGCTTCTGTTCCTGTCTTTTGCCCGCTTTTTAATAGGGCTATTTGGTGTTTTTCAGCTGATTTGTGTGAGTTCTTTGTAAATTCTGATTATCAGCCCTTTATCAGATACATAGTATGTAAATATTTTCTCCCATTCTGTAGGTTGTCTGTTCACTCTAATGATTGTTTTCTTAGCTGTGCAGAAGCTTTTTAATTTGATCAGATCCCATTTATTTATTTTTGTTGTTACTGTGATTGTCTTTGGGGTCGTCTTCATAAATTCTTTGCCTAGGCAGATACCTATAAGAGTTTTTCCTATCTCTTCTTCTAGAATTCTTATAGTTTCATGCCTTTGGTTTAAGTCTGTTATCCATCATGAATTAATTTTTGAGAGTGGTGAGAGGTACAGATCCAGTTTCAGTCTTCTACAAGTGGCTATCCAATTTTCCCAGCACCATTTATTGAATAGGGATTTTCCCCCATTTTATATTTTGTCTGCTCTGTCAAAGATCAGATGGCAATGTGAGGATGGTTTTCTATCAGCTGCTCTTTTGCGATCCATTGGTCTAGGTCTCTGTTCTTGTGCCTGCACTATGATGTTTGGTTACTACAGCCTTGAAGTATAGCTTAAAGTCTGTTAAAGTAATGCCTCCAGATTTTTCTTTTTGCTTAAGATTGTTTTGGCTATTTGTGGTTTTTCTGGTTCCTTACAAAGTGTAGAATTATTTTTTCTAGATTTGCAAAAAAATTATGTTGGTATTTTAATCAGGATTGCATTGAACCTGTAAATCTTGCCTCTGCTCCACAGTCTCTTCACAGCATCTGCCAACAGGCAGCAGAGCAAGCCAGCCCAGCTCCCCCATGACTCTGCTGTGGGCCACGAGGTTCCCCACCCAGGATCCCGGCCTGAGCTTGGGAGTGTGGTACCCCCATGGGATTAGAGGTTCCCCACAAGCATGCCACAGCTAGGACCCACACTACACTCAGCCCCCAGATCTGCCCATTGCTGCCTTCTTCACCTCCTGAAACCAATAAAATTAATCCCTGAAAATATCAGAGAGAAGCACACTGGTCCTGAGTGGCCCATGGAGTGCCCAAACAGGATCAATGTCCCTCCACGTTGGTGTGTGCCCTGCTCTGATGGAACCACTGGGCAAGAGAGACCACAAATAACCTAATTTAAATTGGCAAATGACCTAACCAGACACATCATGAAGAAGACATATAAATAGTAAATAAACTTATGAAAAGGTACTCTTATCCTTGTCATTAGGGAATTGCAAAGTAAAACAAAAGTGAGATATCACTATACACCTATGAGAATGCCAGATTTAAAATACTGGCAACACCAAATGCTGTCAAGATTGTGGAACAATAGAAGCTCTCATCCATTGCTGGTGGGAATGCAAAATGATACAGCAATTTTGCATTTGGCAGTTTTTACAAAGTTGTTTGATTGTAAGATTACAATTATGTAATCTTATTACATAATTGCCAGCAATTGTACTCTAGTCATTACCAAAATGAGTTGAAACCTATGTCCATGCAATAACCCAAACATGAATTTTTATGGCTGCTTTATTTATAATTGCCCCAAATTGAAAGATACCAAGATATTCTTTAGTAGATGAATACATAAACAAACTGTGGTACATTCATACAATGGTATATCATTCAGCAATAAATAGAGATGAGCTATCAAGCCACAATGAGACGTATCTGGACTTAAATGCAAATTGCTAAAAAGAAGCCAGTGGAAGCCAGAGTAATGTATGATTTCAACAATATAATACTTTGGAAATCACACAACTATAGACGCAGTAAAAATGTCAGGGGTTACCAGAGATTCAGGGTGAAAGGGGGATGAATAAGTGTAGCACGGGAAATTTTCAGAGTACTTAAACTATTTTGTGTGATTATGTAGGGGTGGATATATGACATCATGCATTTGTCAAAACACATAGAACTGTACAACAGAAAGAATTAACCCTATTGTAAACCATGGATATTAATTAATGTATCAATATTGCTTTATCAATTTTATCAAATATACCAGGTAATGCAATGTAATAATAGAGGAAATTGTGTATGGGGGAGAGGATTATATGGGAATTCTGTGTACTTTCTGCACAATTTCTCTGCAATCCCAAATTACTCTAAAAATAGTCCATTAAAATTTTTGAAAGATATAGAAAATATCTACACAGCAAACTACAAAACATTATTAAGAGTAATTTTAAAAGACAAATAAATGGAAACTTATTTTAAGTTTTTAGATTGAAATATTCAATATTTAAATAACTTATTTCTTTAAAATTTATACATAAATTAAATGCAGTTACATTCAGGATTACAGGAACAATTTTTCTAAAAATTGGCAAGCTAATTTTAAAATTTATATAGAAGTTGATAGGGCCAAAACAGCAAAGATCAGCCTGATAAAGAAGAATAAATTTGAAGGACATAAAGTACTAGATATCAGATGTTATTTATAAAGATGCCATAACTGAAGCAGTGTGGTACTGGTACAATGTCAGACAAATAGATTAATGGAGTAAATTATTTTGGGAAACAGGCTCGTATGTATTAATTTAAAAAAATAAACTATATAACAATAATGGACACTCTCAAAGCTCAGACTCGGGGGGTTGGGAGGGGCATGGGCAATATATTCAACCAGAACAGTTGTACCCCCATAATAAGCTATAAATAAACAATAATAAAACTATTTTCTTTTCAAAGTAATTCTATTTATATGCATATTGCAAAACAAATTATTCTTGAAAATAACAAAATATAAAAAAATCTTATTGTCTTTGGATTAGATTTATTAAAAAAATACAGTAATCACTAACCTTAAATGTAAATGGTTTAAACTAGTTTTAACATTAATAATTTATGTGCATCAAAAGACACTATTAAGAGATTTAAAAAGCAAATGACAGATGGGCCCAGTGGCTCACTCCTGTAATCCTACCATTTTGGGAGGACAAAGCAGGAGTTTCACTTGAGCCCAGTAATTTGAGACCAGCCTGTGCTACGTAGTGAGACCCTGTCTCTATAAAAAGCAAATGACAGAGTAGGAGATTATTATACAGCACAAATAACCAACAAAAGACTTTCATTTAGAATATTTAAAGAATTTCCAACAAACCAGTAATGAAAAAAATTGATAACTCAATTTAAAAATAGACAAGTATCATAAATATTTAGTTCACAAGAGAAGATATGTAAATGACCAATAAAAATCTGAAAGTGCTCAATCTTAGTAATCAGAACACTTGAAACTAAAGTCACAAGGATATTATACCATTAATATGTATTTTCAGTGAGTATAAATTAGAAAGAATGACAGAATCAAGTTATGGTAATTTTTTAGGGCAACTGGAACGTTCATAAGCTGCAGGTAGTAGTGTAAATTGATACAAACACATTGGAATACTGTTTGGCATTTCTTCTATTTATTGGGAACCCCATTAAGATTAATAGCTGACTTGACATCAGAAACACTGGTGGCCAGAAGGCAATAGGATGGCATATTCAAAGTTCTGAAAGAAAAACTGTCAACCAAGAGTCTTGTATTCAGCAAAACTATCTTTCAAAAAAAAAAAAAAACCTAAGATAAAGTAGATTATCAAAGAAATAAAAATTAAGAGAATTAATTGCTAGAAGAGGAGCTTTATGAAAATGCTAAAGAAATGTCTTCAGGAAACAAGCAGTTTACCTCAGATGGTAATATGAATCACATAAAAAAGAGAAAGGATAAGAGCAATTCTGTAGTTATAAAAGACAGTATAAAGTGTGTATTTCTTTTCTTCTTTTAATTAATTTAAAAAGCAATTGTGTAAACAATGCACCTGTGATTGTGTTTCTAAGTCTATCACATACAGACATGTAATATATTTCACAGTATTAGGAAAAAGGTTAGAGTTGGGTTAAGAAAATGATAAGAGATAGTAACCTGAATTTACAGGAACAAATGATAAGAGCCAAAAATTATAAATAAAGTTAATAAAACAAACACTATAAGTATATACTTATTTTTCTTGTCTCACTTTATTTAGAAGGCATAAAGTTATATAAAGAAATAATTCTAACAATAATTATACCAATGTCTTCAATATTTATACGTATAAAAGGTATAACAGTAGCACAAATGGGAAAGAGGAAAGAGAGCTACATAGAAGTCACATTTCTGTATCTCATTAACTTAATTAGTATAAATCTGAGGTAGAATTTAAAATTGACTGTGGTGATGGTAACACAATTCTGAATATTCTAGAAACAATTTAATTGGACACTTGCTAAATTGTAGGATATGTTATATGTTTTTTAAAAAATAGCTCTGTGAACTCTGGGCGTAATAGGATAAAAAAAAGGAAATAAAAGTGGGAATATATTGTAAAGGAGGAAAATTGTGTCTTACTAGATTATAAATTTCTCCAATAGATATTTTTCATTATTAATGTTTAACCCTGTCTCCCCTCAGAGAGTTGCCTCCCTGCTTATCTAAGAATCTTTGCATGGTCATTTCAAGTCAATGAGTCCTTTTTACATATACCTGTTGAAGAAAGAACCAGATCAGCTGAAATTTATCTGCTAATGTTACCCAGTTTTGTTTTGCTAAGATCTTATTGCTTTCACAAATTGTTACTTCCATTTTGAAAACTTGTTCTGCCCAATTTGATAAATCTTTGTTCATTTTGGTAATTATGGCCCAGCTGGTCCCTGCCTCTATACAGATTCCAGTGGTGGTACATTTGTGATGCTAAAGTCACAGTGCAACCTTTAACACTTATTCATGAATTTAGTTACTTCTCAAAACAAAGACATCGTTCTACAGTGTCTGGTGTCTAGGTCACAACAGGTTTCTAACTCTCACAGCTTTCTAGGCAGTACATGTGCTGCTAGAAACAGATTGTACCCACAAAACTTTAGTTGATCAGTCCTTATCACTACTTTCTAATATTAATTTCCTTTTAGTGACTTTCCTATTTTTTTCCTGTGTTGGACCTGGTTAGTATTTTCTAAATCCAACAAAAATGTCAAATTA
>JAQIFY010006377.1:0-10353 GCA_028533085.1 Varecia variegata
GTTTTTATTAATGTTGCCCAGACCACTTATTAACGTTGACCAGAGATTGTGTTCTATGGTGTAGATTTTGAGAACCACTCCTCTAACTTCTATTTCATAGAATTATTTTTACCTTAGGTTCTGGGATGCCAAGAAATTCTAAAGTACGTGAAGTTTTTCATTGGATCTTCTTACCTCTCTAGTTTTTTCTATCTAATTAACATGCAGCACCACGATGACCACGCATCTTACTAAATGTGTCAGAACAACTGTGTTCTAAGTTGTATTTGACTATAATAATAAATTCAGTTTTCAAAATGTGTTAATCAACTCATAGGGTCATTGACTCACAACCTACAGACATTAGTGATAACATTAGCCTCTATCTTGGGTCAAAGCTCCCATCTTCACTTTTGGGATCATCAGCCAACCACGGAGTTACTCCTGGCAAAGTTCATCCTCCAGGTGCACTGATTATAGTGAAAACCAGTATCCCAGAGCACAGCTTGTTCCTTTTCATCATCCTACTTCTCTCTCTGTTCACCAACAACCTCTCTGTGTGTCAGACAAAGACGAGTAGGACGATGTGTCTGTGTCTAAAGCTGGAAAATGTTTCCTTTTTAAATCTTGACTGTGTTTTCAACCTAAACCTATGATGAGCTCCAGGAGATGAGATAGTCTCTTGCAAGTCAGATGTTCACTGAGATAAGTCACTTCCTCTCTAAGGTTATCAAACACTGACTACTGAAATGTCACAGGGATAAAACATTTGAGATTAAAAGACTGGGGGGGGGGGAATACCTCTTCTAAACTTGTTTTATAACTGAAATATTTGTACTGTTATTTTAATAATTTAAAGTATATTCACTTTGTTATTCTGAATCCTCAATTAGATTATAATTACCCCAAAGGCAAAGGTCACAATCTAAAAGTTGTAATTTCAACTGCATCACTAAAAATGGCCATAAGTAGTTGAAGTTTTTTGAGCCTCAGCTTCCACACATACAAAATAAACATAAAAAAGTCTTCTCTTAATTATCTCAAAGGGATTAAATGCTATAATTTAAAATATGCTCTGAAAAAGGCAAACCACTAGATAAACATAAGGTATAGATATAAAAAGACAAAGAATAAAACCCAATCATCTTTTTTAATTGAGAGAATTCAATTATACATCTAAATTTATCTGGAAAATAGATGTTGTAAAAGAAGTTCACTGAAGTTTTGTTCACCCAAGAAGATCAAACTCGGAGAAATCACAGGTGGGCAACGATACGCCTTGGTGAAATAACCAATAACTTGGGATTTAAGTTCTCATGCTGAAAGTGCCTTTAATCTGTCCCATATTTTTATTCAGTTCATTAAGGAACAACATGCATAAACATAGATTTTTAGTGTGCTTAAATCACCTTCCTAAAGATGCAAATCAGTGAGGCATACATTATCAATGTTCTGTTTAATATTCATTGTAATCTAACTCAGTGGTTTTCCTTTCTAATGAGAGCATATCATCTGAATAACTCACCTTCTGTGCCTGCACTTGGCAAATTTAGTTCATACTTGAATGGCACATACTTTTTTAAAAGCTCTTGCTAAATTTATTACTTTTATATGTATGTTTATATTTATATATCTTCAATAACTTATATACTTTGTAAATGTATAGTCACCCTAAGTTCAATTTGTTTATTATTTAAAGTCATTTTATTTTTTTAAACCAGAGTTTATATTTCAGATAGAGTCTTAAATAATCAGCTCAATTATCGACTAATAAATCAACACTGTAAAGAATCTATATTCGAAATTCAAGTCTTCAGATAACTATATTCTTATGTATCATTACCATATACAATAAGTTTATAGTTACATGCAAAAACTTGGCTCCATATAACTATATACTACTCATAATCAAGTCAGATATTTATAGAAAAATATTTGTTCAGTAAGGCAAATAAGTTATAAAATAACTATACATACACTATGTTTATAAAAATAACAGATTGGTACTTATTTTTAGAGACCATACAAATGACATAATAATGGGATTAAAACACAAAAAAGAATTTTATTAAATTTTCAACTGTATAGTTCTTTCTATACATCCAACAGGGAACCTGCGGCCTTAAGGCCCCATGTGACCTTCTAGGTCCTTAAGTGTGGCCTTTTGACTGAATCCAAATTTTACAGATGAAATCTTTTTATTAAAAAGGGGTGCAGTGGAGGAAGATGAAGATTTCCCCACCTCCTTTGGTGCCTAAAAAAGAACAGTCTTGAAATAAGAAGGCCACAGTTTCCTGGCCCCTGGTAGAAGAATTTTAGATGTTCGGGGGGGAAAGTGAACTATAACTAGAAGAATAGATAAACAAACAGACAAAGAAGATGGACATTACTATAGTCAAGGAAAAGGACATAACCAAGGATGAATGAGAGAACTAATCAGAACATAGGGGCCTGATGGCTAAGTGCAAACTCATGAGGAATGTTCCCCGACTAGAAAAAACTGTGTGCTGGGAATTAATGGACTATGAAGATAAAGTGGGACCACAGTAGGGTGGGTTTGACTGTCAGAAAATTTGAAGGCAATGAAATCCTTGTAACTTAAAGTACAGATGGGAAACATGATGTAAAGCTTTAGGAGGACACAGAATAGAACAGAACAGATGCCTGCCATGCAAACACCCCTGGAGTTTAGTGGAGGCATGTAAGTTATTCAAGTAATCTGGACATGGGAGAACAGGAGAGTGCTGAGCTTAAAAGAAAAAGATAGATTCGAGAATGTTTTAAAAGTGCAACCAGTTTCATGACAGACTGGTTGTAAAATATGAAAGCAGGGGAAGAATGAAGAATCCATTCAAAGTTTTTAATCTTGGAGATGATGAGAAGGGTGCTTGTGTGTACTTATGAGATATTGCTCTAGATTCCTACGATAATTCTAACTTAACTTTATATTCATCTGTTATCATTGTCTTTATTTTATATAGATTACACCATATAAGTAATCATTGCTTTTATCTTATCTTTTACTGATTAAACTGTGTTGGTGCCTTCTTATAAGAACACTAGTCATACTAGATCAGAGTCCCACTTTAGGGACCTCATTTCAACCTCAGTTATCTCCTTTAAGCTCTATCTCCAAATACAGTCACATGGGGGGGGGCAATTCAGTCCTTAACAATGATCAATAACCAGTTTCAGAAAATATTGTCACTCTTGCTAACACAGCCCCACCCCTAGTGGAAATAATCATGAAATTCTATTAACCATGCACTCTATAATCAAAACCCTTCTGATTTTTGTAATAAAAACTGACAGTCTCTTCAACAATAGTTAGTACCCATTCTTTTCACTCATACCAGTAACATATAACATGTTTCACAAAATTGCGAACTGTTATGAGGCTTAAGGGAAAATAGGCATAACCCCTGTAACTTCGTAAATTCAAATTATTAATTTGTTAATACATCAAGTATCCAATCTACATTTCATATTTTGTTGAGGACCATAAAGTATGTAATAAGATTACAATGTAACAATGTTAATATATACATAGAGATTAGGGTAAAAACATTATGGCAAAGAAAAAAAAAATCTCAGAGACTACACTGCATAGAAATGAGAAAAAATGATAATGACAAACAAGGAGTATCCAGCTTGGCAAAAGAAAAGTCAGTGGAGATTGGGAGAAACAAAATGCCAATTTTACAGGGGAAGAAACCTACCACTTCTGTCATTCAGTACATGGAACATTCCTGCTCCAAGCACCCAGGCTGGCAGTGATTACCACGTGACTGGAGAGTTCTTCTAAAGTAAAGAAAAAGTATCAATAGCTGGCATAAAGGAGAAGTGTCAGGGAAGTAAATAGGTGCTATTTCAACTGGTACAGGTGGGGAGGGGTCTCTCTGGGCCTGTGAGGACTGGTCCTGAGAAAGTGGCAGATTCACACCTTGTTGAGTACATTTCCATTGTGAGCCTGAAAGGGAGCAGCGTGACACTCACAGGGCATCCTTTTCACTGGGAGTCTGTGTTTTCCACAGGGCTGTCAGTCTACATTATTTCTTGGATGGTAGTCCAGAGAGAAAATGAAGTATCAGATGTTTCGGATGGAGGAAATGGATTTTAAAGCTTAAGTTGCCTAAGTGGTTTCTAAACTATACACTTTGCATGCATTTTCTATTAAATATGTGATTTTTCTGTTAATTACAGTGCTTATATTTCTCTGTGCTGAGTGCTTAACTGATGTATGAGATATCTATATCTAGGAATGATGAACCAACAACATATGGCAACTTATAGTAACCTATGAAACTTATCTTTGGAAAATTTACGTAAATATGCACTGATACAAATGCTAGGTCTAAGGTAGTAAAACTGTATTATACCCTTAGTGTCAAGGTCAAAAATAACATTTCTATGAAGTTTCCTGGTCACTTAAACCAAAATATTATATGGATGGAAGATACAGGTATGTTCCTCAATTTATCTAAAACTGCTGTATAACAAGTGGTTTTAAAATTGACATGACCATACCTTAACATCATATTCTATCAACATCACTAAGGGGAATAAAGGGTTCCCCTCCCACAAAATATTTCATAGGATTAGAAAGCAAATCCAAGCTACATAGCTCAGGTTTCCCTTTTTATTCTGGAGGGGGAGGTGGGTATAATAATTTTTTTATTGCTGATATCTGTATTTTGTTCATCAAAAATTAAATGAAGCAGCACATTTCTACCTGAAATGGCATATTTGTCAATTGTGTGCTTAATAGGTATTTTTTCCCATTTCATATAATGCTGCTATGGATGAATAATGTGCTGATGAATGGGATTTTAGGTTGAGTTTTAATTTGAAAGATTTTAATGCTTTTCCTATTAAGTTAACTAACCAACTTGCTGGAAGGCTAGGAAGTAGTATTGGAAGGGTTTTTAAAATGCTTACACATCTGTATAAGTGCCAGTCTATTATAATAAAAATGACAACTGGAAAAAGTAGTGTAGTATGGAGTTAAATATAGGCCTTAATATCTCCATTTCAAATGCATTATTGGTTAATATATTAGGCATATGAATTTAACAGTAGGCACTGTCTTAGACACTATTTTAAAATGTATAAAAAGACGGGCAGTTTAATTGGTATTAACGTGTCCAAATATAAAATTATTTTAATTTCTCTTTTTGATATTGTCAGCCTTCTTTACAGTCCATTTACACTTTAATGAATTATTAATAATTAAGAAATTGACTAAGTTGACTTGAACATACACAAATGTTCACCTTTGGGACATTATTATTTGTTGATTCTACATTTTTTGTCCGGGGCATTCACTATTCATTAGACCTGACTCAACATCTGCTTTTGCTTATAAGTGCAAATATTTTTTCCCTAATATACAGGTAGCTTTATAATTTTCTTTCTTTGTAGAAAGAATACACTCCTTGTAAGACATACAGACAACATAGAAGGTGTGTATATATACATATATGTGTGTGTGTGTATATATACTCACACATACTATACACACACACACAGAGATGACAAAATCATCCTATCAACAAGAGAAAAGTTCTAATTCTTTTGTGTGACTATTGGAAGGTCAAGTTTATGGTCTCTGGAGCCATAGACATCAGGTTCAAATTCTGGCTTAACTGTGCACTACTATCTTGATACCTTAAGTCAAGTTTGCACCTCAGTTTTCCTATCTGTAAATGCAGAAAACAACAGTGTCTCAGTCATCAGCATTAAATAAGTTATATATAAAGTACTTAGAACAGTTTCTGGCACAGAATAAATGTAAAGCTGATGGAAAAATATATTATCTTAAAGTTTTCTATGAACCACACATTTTTACACAAAATTGACACAGTATAATGTTTTTTCCACTTGATGTAATGTGTTGAATTTATCTCTCATCTCTTTCATTAGAAAGATATGTATTTGTATGTGCATGCAAACTTTTTAAAAATCTGCATAGCAATTTGCAGTGAACATCTGTATACATGTATATTTGCAAATCTCTTCAAATTATTCCTTTAAAGTAAATTCCTGAAAAATCATACTGAGTTGAAAGATATGTATTTTTTTGAAGGATGCCTTAAAAGAGACATACACCTCCCTAAAGTGTCGGGATCTGACTACTTCTGTTCACCTTTACCAGCACAAAGTATGCCAATAATTCTCTCGTTTTTCTGTTCTAATAAATTAAGCATGTGTTGCTTCAATTTACATTTCTTTAATGACCTGTGAGATTAAGCATTTTTTTCTATGTTTCCTATTTAATTTTTCTCTTTTCTCCATCATATTTAGATGCATTTGTCTTTTTCTTATTGATTTCCATGAGATCGTGAACTCCTGGCCTCAAGTGATCCTCCTACCTTGGCCTCCCAAAGTGCTGGGCTTATAGGCATGAGCCATCTTGCTTGGCCTGATTTCCACGAGATCATTTTATATAAACATTATTTCCTTAAAATATTGGTTAAAGTGATTAAATAGATAACTGTTTTTCAAATTCTAGCGTGAAACCATGAGACTATTAATGGTCTGAATAAAATTTGCAAAGCTGAAAAGTTCTAAGTTTCATGGCTCCAGTAGTGATTTCAACACATTTTAACCCAATAAGAACAACACAGTGGGTTCAAAGTTGAGTAGTTCTCATTCCTATGGTAATTATTTCCTCTGGAAGCTATTTGTTTTGCTTCACATCTGGTTTCCAATTCATTGCTTTGTATCTAGATTTCTCTTTTGGCTAACTTCTTTCTGTTGACAGTTTGCTCTTCCACTTCCTGTCTGCTTGGCTCTAAATCCTGGCATTGCTCCTACTCTTTGCTTCATTGTACCTTAGCGCCTCTCTAACCAGGCTCCCACAGTCTTGGCTTTAGTTTGTTTGGAAAGGTAGGTAGCTTTTGTTATCCTGGTCAGGAAAGGAATTCCAAGGCTGATTAAACTACTGTTCCAACCAATAGTGCCTTGAAATATATCTTATAGTTGAATGTAAGATCTCTTACTCATTAAATAGCCTCTATATTCGATTCTATGCAACTACAAAAGAACATTTCTAAGCTTACTTGAATGCAAATGAACATTAGCCACACAGTAAAAGGCTGCATTTAGAAAATCATATGCACATAAGACTAAATCTCAAGTCAGATTTGACTCCCTACATAACCAAGAAAATCAATACAAGTATTTATACTGCTAAAATAAAATGTAGTGTAAAAGCTTGTAATTTTAATAAATATTCTGGAAAAAAACCCTTTTTTTCCCCACAATAATTCACATTTCACCATACTTCAGAGAAGTACTGCTTTTACATTTCTATTGAGATATAAACTTTCATAATATTCAGAATGCCAAGTAAATGGGCTAAATAACAGTGGGATATAAAAAACAAAAATTATTGAATTTTATATTTCTACTTTTAAGTAAAAATTCCAGGATGATAAATAAGAGAAAACGTTACTAAACAAATTCAGTGTTAAAAATTGCCTATGGTGTTATTGTTTAATAAAAGCACACTTGGAAAGCTAAATTGTTAAAAGTGACTAGGTCATTGTTACTTGAAATGCAAGTAGATCATCTAGATCATCAGTTTCTTTTTATCAATTTCATGACGCCAATCTATACTGCCATAATTTACTATACTTAAAATATCTTAGTGTTAATTTATGAATTTAAGAACCTCAAGCCAGAGAAATAAGAAACATGAAGTTAGTTAAGTCAGTTAAGTCTCGCTGGCTTATCTGTAATATGTAAGAGGAAAAAAAAAAAAAAAAAAACTAAGAAAGAATACTCTCAAATTTAGCAAATTTCCATCAAGTATATTTACAAGTGAAAGTGAAAGCCAATACATACACAGAATGTTTTATCTTTTAACTTAAAATTGAGCAGGTTAGCCCCTCTGAAAAACCTGACGCTTAAATTAGAAAAAAAATAAAGTAACTTGTGGTTGTTTGTTCAGAGTCAAAATATGCAAACTACAAAATTCAAAGACATTTGTCCAAAATTTAGAGTCTCAATTCATTTATTATGATGTAGAGGTCTCCCTTGTCAAACATCACCTTTGATTTATGCTGTAAATTCTACTGTTTCTCTAGGGTTATCATAGGCTCTTCTGCATAAAATAATGCTCTTCTCATCATGTAAGTTAAGCTTGAGATCACAGTAACAGCCCCCAATAGCCCACGATTTGCCTTATCAGTGACTAGAAATAATTTGACAATGAAGCTCCCTAGATAGAACTGAATATTAAACGTTATCATTGGCAATCAGTGCTCGGCCCTACATTTGCGTTTCCATCTCCCTCTAGTGGAAAAGAGAAATGAGGAGCCAGGAGGTATTACAGTCTAGACAACTGCACTAATAAAATGAGGCAAGAAGCCAATAACACCACATTGAGAATAAAATTATATTCCCATAGATTTCTCTGATTCAAAGACTTTTTTTATTTTTGTAAACTAATGTGATTCAATGACACTCAAAATTTGGCAAGAATTTTAAAATCTTGCTAATAGTCTAACTTCCTTATAGCCAAGAATATTAAAATAGGGTACAACCAATACATCTTATAATTTTTTAAAAATTGACACTGTTCCATGTTCCTTTTCTTCCTCTCGTTATAAATGAAAATTAAAACAAGTACATTAAACAATCAGACTGATGAAAATTATTAAAATATGAGATTTTTTTTTTTTAAATTCAGCTTCTTTTCTTATCCTATAAGATCATGAAACTATGTGAACGATCTCGAATTCTCTGGGTCATCAACAGAAGAGGTGACAACATAGCTCCAGTGGAAAATAATTCCAAATTCATTCTGATTGCTGCACAAATTTTTTTTAATGAAAAAGCAAAGGGTTGATAAGCATAGTTTGACTTTAAATGTGGTTAGCTAAACAGAAAATCTGAATACACATTTCCTTAAATTATAGATTCTTTCATAAAGAGTCTTGATTTTAGTCAAAAGTGATAATCAATCTTATTCAGCATCAATATTTCCCGAAGTAAAAGAAAACTGATAAATGAACATTACATGTTTTGCAAGGGAAATAAAAGTGCTTTAAGTTCAAATGGGTTGGATCAACGGTGGTTAAACAATTTCAACAGATGTTACCATGGAAGCTCTCAGAGCCTTTGCTAACCTAATGTGCACTTTGAATCTCTAAAAGGGGAGAGAATATCCAGATTACTTCCCAAATAAAGTTACCATTTAGACATTTTACCACTTTTCTGGGCAATGTTAGTATGTTTTTATTAATGTTGCCCAGACAACTTATTAACATTGACCAGAGCTTATGTTCTATGGTGTAGATTTTGAGAAATACTACTCTAATTTCTATTTTATAGAATTATTTTTAAAATGAGATTTAGAATTCAATACCAGAATATCTTATTTCTCTTATTTATCACAGACACACATGTTGAAGGACAAGTTATATAGGGAAAACAGCAGCTTTGTTCCTTTATAATTTTACCTTCAATATATGTGAGAGCAGTTGTATTTATCTGCCTCGCCATTCCTTCCTCAATATCAATTTAGCACCTAATATGCACTATTACTAGGTATATTTGAACATTTACTTTTTTTATTTCATCATATCACGGGGTATAAATGTTTAGGTTGCATATATTGCCTTTGCCCCACCTGAGGCAGAGCTTCAAGCGTGTCCATCCCCCAGACAGTGTGCACCACACTCATCAGGTGTGCATACCCATCCCCTCCCCCCTCCCCTAACTGCTGGATGCCTGATGAATGTTACTACTGTATGTACACAAAAGTGTTAATACCAATTTGACAGTGAGTACATGTGGAGCTTGTTTTTCCATTCTTGTGATACTTCACTTCATAGAATGGGCTCCAGTTCTACCCAGGATAATACAAGAGGTGCTAGATCATTGTTTTTTGTGGTTAAGTAGAACTCCATGGTATACATATACAACGTTTTATTAATCCACTTATGTATTGATGAGCACTTGGGGTTGTTTCCACATCTTTGCAACTGAGAATTGTGCTGTTATTATGAAGACGACCCCAAAGGCAATCACAGCAACAACAAAAATAAACGGGACCTGTTCAAATGAAAAAGCTTCTGCATAGCCAAGGAAACTATCACGAGAGCAAACAGACAACCTACAGAATGGGAGAAAATATTTGTATGCCTCATATTCGATAAAGGGCTGTTACCTATGTAGAACTCAAGAAAATAAGCAAGAAAAAAATCAAACAACCCCATTAAAAAAGTGGGCAAAGGACATGAAAAGAAACTTGCCTATATTCTTTATGTTTATGAAAATAATTTTCCGTTTTAAAAATGTTCCCAGAGCAACTCATTTTTCTCACAAGCTGAAATTAATTCCAATAGGTCGAGGTTACTTTCGGAG
>JAQIFY010006378.1:0-10351 GCA_028533085.1 Varecia variegata
ATCCACTCATGTATGGATGGGCACTTGCGTTGTTCCCACATCTTTGCAATTGTGAATTGTGCTGCTATAAACATTCAAGTGCAGGTGTCTTTGTTATAGAATGTCTTTTTTTCCTTTGGGTAGATGCCCAGTAATGGGATTGCTGGATCAAATGGTAGTTCTACTTTTAGCTCTTTGAGATATCTCCATATTACTTTCCACAGAGGTTGTACTGGTTTGCAGTGCCACCAGCAGTGTATGAGTGTTCCTATCTCTCCACATCCATGCCAGCATTTATTGTTTTGGGACTTGTTCATAAAAGCTATTGTCAGTGGAATTAAGTGATATCTCATTGTGGTTTTGATCTGCATTTCCCTCATGATTAGAGATGCTGACCATTTTTTCATATGTTTGTTGGCCATTAGTCTGTATTCTTTTGAACAGTTTCTGTTCATGTCCTTTGCCCACTTTTTTAATGGGATTGTTTGATTTTTCTTGCTGATTTTCCTGAGTTCTACATAGATTCTAGTTATCAGCCCTTTATCGGATGGGTAGCATGCAAATATTTTCTCCCCTTCTGTAGGTTGTCTGTTTGCTCTCGTAATAGTTTCCTTGGCTGTGCAGAAGCGTTTTAATTTGATCAGGTCCCATTTATTTATATTGTTGTTTCTGTGATTGCCTTTGGGGTCTTCTTCATAAATTCTTTGCTGAGGCCAATGTCTATAAGAATTTTTCCAACATTTTCTTCTAGAATTCTTATAGTTTCATGCCTTAGGTTTAAGTCTGTTATCCACTGTGAGTTGATTTTTATGAGAGGTGAGAGGTGTAGATCCTGTTTCAGTCTTCTACATGTGGCTATCCAAATTACCCAGGACCATTTATTGAATAAAGATTCTTTTCCCCAGTGTATGTTTTTGTCTGCTTTGTCAAAGATTAGATGGCTATATGAGAATCGTTTTATATCTGGGTTCTCAGTCCTGTTCCGTTGGGGTATGTCTATGTTCTTGTGCCAGTATCATGCTGTTTTAGTTACTATAGCCTTGTAGTATAGCTTGAAGTCTGGTAAATTGATGCCTCCCAATTTGTTCATTTTGCTTAAGATTGCTTTTGCTATACAGGGTCTTCTCTTGTTCCATACAAAGTGTAGAATTATTTTTTCTAGACCTGAGAAAAATGATGATGGTATTTTGATAGGGACTGCATTGAATCTGTAGATCACGTTGGGTAGTATAGACATTTTAACAATTCTGATTCTGCTGAACCATAAACATGGTATGGTTTTCCACCTGTTTACATCCTCTGCTATTTCTTTCCTCAGTATTTTATAGTTCTCCCTGTAGAGGTCTTTCACCTCCTTAGTTAAATACATTTCTAGGTATTTTATTTTCTTTGTACCTATTGTGAAGGGTATTGAGTTTTTTATTTGGTTCTCAGTTTGACTATTGTTGGCATATAGAAAGGCTACTGATTTCTGTACATTGATTTTGTAACCTGAAACTTTGCTGAATTTGTTTATCAATTCCAGTAGTCTCATGGCAGAATCTTTGGGGTTTCTAGATATAAGATCATATTGTCAGCAAAGAGCAATAGTTTGACCTCTTCCACCCCAATTTGGATGCCCTTGATTTCCTTCTCTTGTCTGATTGCTCTGGCTGGGACTTCCAGCACTATGGTGAATAGAAGTGGTGATAGAAGGCAACCCTCTGTGGTTCCAATTCTAAGCAGGAATCCTTTCAATTTTCCCCCATTCAGTATGATATTGGCTGTGGGTTTGTCATATATGGCTTTCATCGTTTTTAGGTAAGTCCCATCTATGCCTATTTTGTTAAGCATTCTTGTCATAAAAGGGTGCTGAATTTTGTCAAATGCTTTTTCTGCATCTATTGAGAGGATCATGTGGTCTTTGTTTTTACTTCTATTTATGTGTTGAATTACATTTATAGATTTGCGTACGTTGAACCATCCCTGCATCTCTGCAATGAAGGCCACTTGATTGTGATGGATTATTTTTTTTGATAAGCACCTGAATTCGGTTTACTAGGATTTTGTTGAGAATTTTTACATCTCTATTCATAAGGGATATTGGTCTGTAGTTTTCTTTTTTTGTTGCATCCTTTCCTGGTTTTGGTATCAGGGTGATGTTGGCTTCATAAAATGTGTTGGGGAGGATTCCTTCCTTCTTGATGTTGTGGAATAATTTCTGCAGGATAGACACCAGTTCTTCTTTGTAGGTCTGGTAAAATTTGAGTGTGAAACCTTCTGGTCCAGAAGAAGGTTTTAGGAAGGTTTTTTTATTGCTACTTCAATTTCGGAACTTGATATTGGTCTGTTCAGGAATTCCATTTCTTCCTGATTGAGCCTAGGGAGGCTGTGTATTTCTAAGAATTTGTCCCTTTCCTCCACATTTTCAAGTTTATGTGCATAGGGGTTCTCCAAGTATTCATAGATGATATTTTGTATTTCCATGGTATCAGTTCTAATTTCTCCTTTTTCATTCCTGATTGAGCTTATTAGAGTCCTTTCTATTCTGCTTCTCATTAATCTAGCAAGAGGCGTGTCAATTTTGTTTATTTTTTCAAAGAACCAACTTCTTGTTTTATTAATTTCTGTATAGTTTTTTTATTATAAATTTCATTTAGTTCTGCTCTGATCTTTGTTATTTCATTTCTTCTACTGGGTTTGGGGTCAGTTTGCTCATCCTTTTCCAGTTCTTTGAGATGATTCATTAGACTGTTGATTTGTGATCTTTCTGTCTTTTGGATGTAGCCATTTATGGATATAAATTTTTCTGTCAGGACTGTGTTAGCTGTGTCCCACAGATTTTGATAACTTGTGTCTCCTTTATCATTTACTTCAAAGAATCTTTTGATTTCATCTTAATATCCCCCTTTATGCAATAATCATTCAGCAGAAGGTTAATTTCCATGACTTTGTGTAGAGATGAGCGTTTCTGTTGGAATTGATTTCTAATTTTATTCCACTGTAGTCCAAGAAGATTCATGATATAATTTCTATTTTTTAAAGTTTGTTGAGATATGCTTTGTGACCTAGGATATGGTCAATCTTAGAGAATGTCCCATGAGCTGATGAGAAAAACATATATTTAGTGGTTTGGGGCTAGAATGTTCTGTAAATGTCAGTCAGGCCCATTTGTTCTAGAGTTCTGTTTAAGTCCCTTGTTTCTTGGTTTATTATCTGTTTGGAGGATCTGTCCTGTTGTGTCAGAGGAGTTTTGAAGTCCCCAGCTATCACAATGCTGCTGTTTATCATTTTGTTTAGATCAAGTAGGATTTGCTTTATGAACATGGTTGCAACCTGAGTTAGGTGCATAAATATTTAGAATTATTATGTCTGTCTTCTTGTTAATTTTTACCCTTCACCATTACATAGTGACCCTCTTTGTCTTTCATTACTTTTGTTGATTTGAAGACTAAGTTATCTGAAATCAGAACTGCTACACCAGCTTTCTTTTGGCTTCTGTTTGCATGGAATATTGTTTTCCATCCCTTCACCTTGAGTGTGAATGCATCATTGTGGGTTAGATGTGTTTCCTGAAGACAGCAGATACTTGGCTTATATATATTTATCCATTCGGCCAGCCTATGTCTCTTTAGTGGGCAGTTCAACCCATTCACATTTATTGAAAGAATTGATAAGTGCAGCAGATTTCTGATTTCATCCTATTGGGTTGAACTTTGTTGCTTTTTTTTCTCTTTTGAGCCATTGTGGTATCTGGACTTTGACCTTTAGCTTTTGGATGGTTTTACACTGGTGAGTGTTAATTGTGCTGATCTGTGTGTTACACTATTCTGAGTATTTCCTGGAAGGCAGGTCTTGTCTTGATGAATTCCCTCAGTGTTTGCTTGTCTAAGAAGTTCTTTATTTCTCCTTCATATAAGAAAGTTAGTTTTGCAGGATACCAGATTCTGGGATGGGCATTATTCTGTTTGAGAAGAGTGAGAATGGGGCCCCAGTCCCTTCTGGCTTGTAAGGTCTCAGTTGAGGAGTCTGCAGTTAGTCTGATGGGTTTTCCTTCGTACATTACCTTCTTCTTTCACCATACAGCTCATGGGAGGGCTGCTTTTGTGTTTATTTTGGCCAGTCTGATGACTGTGTGTCATGGTGTTTTCCTGTTTGCAATGAATCTTCCAGGAGTCTTTTGAACTTCTTGTACCTAGATATCTAGATTTCTAGCAAGGCCAGGTAAATTTTCTTCCATTATATCCTCAAATAATTTATCCAACCCTTGTGTATTTTCTTTTTCACCCTCAGGGATGCCTATAATTCTCATATTAGGCTTCTTCACATAATCCCACATTTCTTGTAGGCTTTGCTCTTTTCTCTTATTTCTCTGCTCTATCTCCGTGACTGACTTATTTAATTGAAAGGTATTATCTTCAATCCCTGAGATTCTTTCTTCGGTTTGATCTACCCTATTCTTGAGGCTTTCCGCTATGTTTTGTAATTGCTTTAATAAATTTTTTCATTTCCAGAAGTTCTGTTTGAGTTTTCTTCAATATTTCAATTTCTTTAGTGAATTTTTCTTTCATGTCCTGGATTTGTTTTGTGGTTTCTCTGTGTTAGATGTCCATTTTCTCTTGGATATCATTGAATTTTCTTATAATCCATGTTCAAAATTCTTCTGTCATTTTAGTGTTCTGAATTTGATTGATATCCAGAGAGCTGGTGTTCCCATTCGGGAGTGTCCTTTCAGTTTGATTCTTCATATTTACAGATTCTTCATATTTCCAGGTTGGGTCTGTTGGGAAGGAGTTATCCTGAGGGAGCTGGGAGCCTGGTGCCCTGTCCTCAAGAGGCTAACTGCTCACTGGTGGCAGCCATCTCTGGGCTGGTGTCAGCCATCTCTGGGCTGGTGTCAGCAGGTCTCTCCAGCAGCTCAGGAGGCCCAACTGCAGTCTGAGATGCAAAGGAGGGTAAATTTCACTGCTCCACTTATCCTAGTCACTGGTCTCCAAGCCTCTTGGGGCTTAGACCCTGCTGATTCCTTTCTCCTTCTAGTTCTGCTCTGCAACCTCTTCCCGTGGAGTTTCCTGTAGGTTCAGGCACCCTTCCTTCCCACCCTTACCCGATCTTGTTTGTCTGCCTATTTGTTTTTTTCACTTTAATCTAAAACCTTTCCTTCTTGCAGAGACACTCTGGCTGGAGGAGTTTTACATCTGCCATCTTGCCTGTTCCCCCAGGACTGTTTGAACATCAAATTAAGTAATGATAATAACAGATTTAAGTAACCCATATAATTAAAAGAGAAAATCAGGAATTCATATTAATGTCTATCATTTATTCTATCGATAAAAATTTTGATGATAAGTGGGATAATTTCATAGTCTCAAGATACTTTCCTGTAAACTACTTATTAACAACAAAGGGAACAGAGAGTAACTTTCCAGGGGATAATCCCAATAGACACCTCTCTGGAGGGCTCTAAGGTGTGTTCCCCAGAGCCCCCTTTAGGAATGACAAGCAGACTTATCCCCAGCCACTGCAAGTGATGACAGAAAATGGTCCCTGGTGGGAAAGGCTTCCTTGGGAATTGCCTTAGCTCAAGAAAATTGCCTCATCCAGGGTTGCACCTAATTCTAGGGGCAGCTCACATCCAATAACTGATCACCATGGGAGTATAAAATCCAGTCCCTTTGTCCCAAACTTAGGAGAACTCTGAAGAGCCTCCCAGTTCCATAGCTCCATCTGGGTCAGCTGAGGCCTTTGGTGTGACTGCATCGCTGCAGGACTTCTCCCTTTGCTAATACTGCTTCCTTCCATAGGGGCTGATCCCAAGAGCACTCCCTAATCAACTGCTCTCATGCTAACTTCAAAGTCTACTTCCTGGGGTACTCAACCTTTGGCACCATCTTAATCCTATGGCCAAAGTTGACATGATAAGTAACAATATCTAAAAAGTTTTGTGCATCCAGGTAGGAGGCACTAAGAATATAGCACTGCTTCTGTAAAAGATAAGTGACCTGATTTTAATCATGAGGAAACAACAAACAAGCCCAAATTGAGGGGCATTCTACAAATTACTGCTTTGTCATTTGCAAAGGTGTCTAATCATGAAAGTCAAAGAAAGATTATAAAACTGTTCCAAACTGAAGAAAACTAGAGAGATGAGGCACAACAACTAAATGTAGCATGTGGTCCTGAACTAGATCGTCTTGCTATAAGGGACATTATTGAAACAGTTGGCAAAACATGAGTGGGTTCTACAGATTATATGGCCATGAAGTATCAATGTTAATTTACTTATTTTGATGCTTATATAAGAGAATGTATTTCCTCATGGGAAATATGCACTAAAGTATTCAGAAATGATGGGACATCCCACTGACAACTCTAATCGTTCTGGAGAAAAACAGAAATTCTTTATGTTGTCATTTGCATTGTTGTAAATTTTCTGTAAAGTGGAGTTTGTTTCAAAATTTTTAAAAATAACAACAAAACAATATATAAATTTGCTGTTTGTACAATTATCCTGTATATCCATGTACTTCATTTTTTTACCATTAGTTAAAAATGTTGCTCTTAAGAAACTTAAAGGCCTCCCTTCAGTTTCCAGGGCTGGGGCAGGAAAAATACAAAATAAGCCTGAAACATCTTATCGTGTCAGAGAAAAAGAAAGTAAGGATTCTGAAGCCAATTGGAACATTTTCCAACTGGCAAAATCCAGGACTGTTTGAACATCAAATTAATGATAGCAGATTTAAGTAACCCATATAAAGGTGGTAACCTATATAAAGGTAGGCCTTTAAGTTTCTTACGGGCAACATTTTTGCAGTTTGTTTGGCGCATCAATATCAATTCTTCAAAAGTACTTGTTGAAGGGATACCCTCCTGGTTGCCAAATACTAGGCAATATCCTATCCCTAACGAGGGGCACAAGGTGGCCTTTCCCCCGAAGCAGCATTAGCCATAGGAGAATACAGGACTAGCTGGTGAGAACCAGAACTCAGTGAGGTGCTCAGCCTGTTGTATACCAAGGCAAACAAATCCCGGGGCTGGAGAAATCACCATGTGAGTGGTTACTTGGTAAATCACTGAAACGAGGATGACTGAGTAGCCACAAGGCCAGGTTTACCATGCCATATAAATCTAGGAGCAATGGGGAAGAGAGCAAAAAGAGATTTGTTCCTAACTTCTGAAGATGATTACCTTATGCTTGGGCCTTAAATAATCAGGCCTGTGATTTTTTTTCCTGAAATTTTATCTTGACGGCTATAAACACAAGTGCTGTCTTTATGAATCATCTTTATTTTTAAAATTTGGCTAACACTCCACTCAAGTGTCTTTGACATGTTTAAAGCAATTTGTTTCACAAATATGCAAGTTAGAAAAGATTGAAATGACGGCAATGAAGCAATGGAGACAGGGTGTCATTTTCTATCGCTTAGAAACATGTTGCACAAATAAAAAAAGTTGTTTGATGGAAAATGCCACTCAGGCTGTCTCTACTACTTCATTTCCGTCATCGCAGTCACAGCAACATTGTTTTTGTCTCTTTCTGTGAAATTAATTGCTTCAGAATACTAAAGGCTCCTGTGTGCCCCGGGCCCTAACCAGGCAGTAACTGCAGACTGACTCCCTGTGGGCACATTCCTGCCCGGCCTCCCCTGCGACTGTAAGCTCTTCACAACGCCAGGAACCTGAGAGTGAATGGTGCCCAAACCCCAAATGTAGCTGGATAACCTGATTCAGGGAAGGAGTTCTTTTTCTTTGGAAGCTTGTGTACAGCAGCGGAACGAAAACCTTCCAAGAATACCCCTCCTCTCACCTGGGAGGGCGTGCATTTCCTGTCCCCCTTGGAATACTCCCAATTCCTTGGGAGCCCTGGAAAGACCTGTCTGTCTTGTTCTAAGACTTTGTCTTTCAACTCTGGCCTATCTTCTCCCTCCTGACCACCCAGAGTCATTTCTGCTGGCCGGTGTCACATATTTCTGGCAGAGAATTGTGCTCCATGATACACTCTATGGCTGTGCTCATGGTCTATGGAATCCTTCTCACCCCAACTGCAGTCAGCTCTTTACAGACAGGTGGAATCTTAAACTCCCATGGGGTGTCACAAAGTACTGGACACAGCAGAGGCTTCTGCATTGGAAATTCACTGAACCAGATGAGAGGTTATAAAGGCCTAGAAACAGAAATGGAAAGGAAGCAGACAGGGAAACTGAAGAAGCCGCAGCAAGACTTCCAACAGTGCGGCAAAGCGTCGTCCAAATGTCTAAGCTGGGCTTTAGCCAGAGATGGGGCAGCACGTTTAGCGCATCCAGCACTGGCTTCCTGGAGGCCAAAGATACACTTGTGAACAGACACACAAAAAAATTGCTCTACCTACCTCCCGAGAGTAACTCCCATTACTCCCCTTACTAATGGGCAAATACCTGGGCATTCATGCCCAGGGCAGAGTGTACGTCTGCATGAAAGAGAGAGAACAAGAGAGCGTCAGAGCAAGAGGGAAACGGAGAGGCAGATGTGGAGAGTGATAGAAATCATGAGAAATAGGAGAAAAAGGGCTGAGATACTGGGGAGAAAGAGAAGGTGAAGAGGATAGCAAAATAGAGGAACAGCTATTTATAAAACTATAAATAGTTACGTTATGATCAGCTAACACCTGTCTGGCCCTGGCTGCTGTTATAGCAGCACTTTATGATGGTTATGCTTCCTTAAGGAATACTGCAAGGACCTAGCTTTCCTATATAGTTGCAATATTCAAAATAAGGCTAGTAATTGGGTCATCTTATCAGCAAGCAACGATCACTAAGCAGTTCAAAGAGCTTCCAGTTATTCCCCTCGTCAATCCTATAACCTGTTCGCGAGGTAACCAGAGGGCACAGATGATGGGTACTTAGTCCACTTGCAGCCCTTCCCCAGTGGGTTTTAATTCCACTTGCACACAGTTTCTTATCTTAGATTGGTGACTTAAGAGCAAGGTATAGCAATGGGCACATTTGTTTTCATTAAATATTTTTCCCCACCTTTTTTACCCCTTGCTTCACATACTGCAAGAATGTATTAAAATTTATGTGGAAATGCCAGGGAATGCCCACACTGCATCATCCCTGAGTTCAGACCCTGACTTTCTGGGAAGAGTAGAGGCTCAATTATATGGGTGCTAATGAGCCAAGCTTATGAATTCTCATAAATGAACGAGTCACTGTAAGACACAAGTGTGAAGTCAGAGAGGAACAGAGAGGAACAAGGTGAAGGCAAATTAGGGGACTGGAAGAGAGGGGGAGAGAGTGGCGGGAGGGAGGCAGCACCTGTGTGTGTTCTCGTTCCAGTACCCATGGTCCTTGGCAAGTCTCTGCGCAGCACACTTGCCGTGATGAAACGTACTGGTGACTCTTCCACCCCGAGGACCCCAAGCTTCACTCAGAAACACAAGCTCTACAGGATGGGATGTGGGCCAAAGGCAGGGCAGGGGAGGGGCACGGATGGTCTCTGGAACTAGAATCAGGATGGCAGTCCTTCCTGCTTCGAGATTAACCCGTCTCTGTCCCTGCAGCTAGAACTGTGGGCAAATAATTCCAGGCAGAACTTGGCCTGTGGGCTCCTGCTTGACTAATGAAGCTGTTGGAATGGCTGCTGCAAGGACAGGGGCATTTTTGTTTGGAGGTTCAGTGATCATTGTCTTTGCCACCAGGAGACAACAGACATGAGGGTGGCAGCCTCCTATTTGCCTTTGGAAAGCTTTTTTGATAGATTTTAAAAAATTGACAAATAACAATTTTGTGTATTTATGGGCTACAATGTGATGTTTTGATCTATGTTTGCATTGTAGAAAGAGTCAGTCAAGCTAATTAACATATCCATCACCTCATATAGTTACCATTTTTGTGTGTGTGTGGTGAAAATGTTAAAAATCCATTCCTATATTTTGAAATATGTGATACATTATTATTAACTGTAGTCATCATGCAGTGTAACAGATCACTACAGTTTGTTCCTTCAGTCTGAGACTTTGTACACTTTGATCAACATCTTCCCTTTCCCCACTCTCCCCCTCCCACCTTTCTATTCTCTGTTTCAAGTTTGATTTTTTAGATTACACATATAAGTGAGATCATATAGTATTTATCTTTCTCTGTCTGGCTTATTTCACTTAGCATAATGTCCTCCAGTTCCATCCGTGCTGTCGTGAATGACAGAATTTCCTTCTTTATTAAGGCTGGATTTTGTGTATTGATGCATCATATTGTATTTATCCACTCATTTGTTGATGGACACTACTTAGGCTGCTTCCACATGTTGCCTAATGTGAGTAATGCTTAAATGGACTTGGGAGGACACAGATCTCTTTGACACGCTGATTTCAATTCTTTGGCTATGTACCCAGTAGTGGAACTGCTGGATCATGTGA
>JAQIFY010006379.1:0-10351 GCA_028533085.1 Varecia variegata
AAAAAAAAAAAAAAAAAGAAGAAATTCAATGCTTACCACCATTATAACACTCATAAAGGACCACAAATATTTTAAATTAGAGGGAGAGGCGCAAAAGGTTGTATTGCAGAAATTAAAAGATGAAAAACAAAAAGCAAAGACAATTCTTTTAAGCAGCAATAAGAACTGGAAATAATGCCACTGAAGCAGCTTATTAAGTAGCTTATATATTCGGGAAAAAAGGGAAGCCATTCAGTGATGTAGAAATTGTGAAAGAATGCAGTATCAAAATTGTAGGATGCTTGAACCCCAGTAATGTTTCGAAGTACAAACAACTGCCTCTTTCAAGAACCATAACTGATCGGCAACATGCATTAGCCTACAACTTAACAACTTTATGCAGTACTTCAAAAGGAAAATATATATTATTCAATTGCTTTGGATGAATCAGCTGCTATGGCACAGGTTTTATACTTCATTCAGGTCATAACAAGATTGTCTTTGCTATGAAGAGTTATTTGCTTTGAGCACTCTTGTGAGTAGAACAAGGGAATAGATATCTCTGACAACTTTCACGATAAATATTGTGAAATTGGACTGAATTTGGTAAATTTAATGAGTTTATGTACAGATGGTGCACCTCTGTGACAGGAAAATATGAAGGGTTTATTGTACTGATTAAAAAAAGTATTAACAGATGCAGATGCTTTCATTTCTTTTCATTGTATCTTGCATCAGCAAAATCTCTGTGCTAAAGCAACTATTTTAAGTGACACTTTGCAACAAGTTATAAGTATTGTTAACTATCTTCCTGCAAATGCAATATGGTATTGTCAGTTTCATAACATGCTAAACTTGAACATGAGGTATTTAGTATGGATTTGCCACATCATTCAATGCCGCCGGGTTGGCTATTGCAGGGACAGGTGTTAGCCAAAATTTTATCTCTGCTAGAATAGATAGTTAAATTTTATGTAGAACAGAATCAGCATTGTGAATTACTGAAAGAAGATTTCTATAGAAATGCAGCATTTCACTGTGATGCTGTGTCAAATCAAAACAACTTGAATATTTGCAAGGTAAAGCCAAGTCTATGTATGATACGTGACAAACAATCCAAGCTTTTCAAAAAAAAGGTATCTTTTTTCAAAACACTTCTTCAAAAGGAAATTTCAGATGAACATTTTCCCCAGTTAGAAAAGGTTATTGAAGAATACGCAGCTGTTATAGACCTACTAATTGGAGAATACAATGAAAGGTTCACTGACTTGGAGAATCATGACATCACACTCAAATTAACATTTTAGCCTCACCTAGTTGATATCACCAAGGCACCTAAAGAAATACAGATGGAATTGAGTGAGCTCTCAGTAGATATTTAATGTCATTGTTTGATGCTAAGAAAGATCCAATCGAAATACGGAAAAATGCAGTAGAATACCCACGCCTTCGGCAACATGCCCGAAAAATGCTTTCTTGCTTTTCAACCACTTACTACTGCGAATCTACATTCTCCTACCTAACCCAAATCAAGACACCCTTAAGGTCACAAATGACTGATACCCATCTAGAGGATCAACTCAAACTTCAAACCTCCATGCTGCAACCAAATATTCAAACGCTTTCCAACAAAAAGCAGATGCAACAAAGTCATTAAAAGATTAGTCAACTTTAAAACTAACAAATACTTTTCATTTTTTGAAATTATTAAGTACGTAGTAGTTAGATTTTTAGAAAAAATGTGCATCTTTACATTTATCTAGTTGAAGTTTCCTGAATGCAGCCTTATTTAATTACAGCTAAATTAATGCTGCATTCCAGCATGAAAAGGTTCCCCACCCCTGATCTGTTTCTTTCAGAAAGTGTGCTTATTTCCTAGCTCTATTGTCCACTGAGCCCAGAAACACTAACCGACTCAGCAACAATGAATACTCCTTGTGCCCAGATTATGGTTCCTAAATATCATTTCACACTAAAAGAACCAGAGCTCCTTGGAGAAATGGCTGATTTCAGGTATGGAGCAAGAAATGCACAGGATAAACCTAGATCATCTTGTCATACTGGAAACCAAGGATGCTATAGCTGCATTAAAGGACTCAGGAGCCAATTGAGTAGTCAAAGAAGAAAAATCAGCACCAGTATGAAGAGTAACTACAGTGGATTAAAGCCATTGGATTTGTTGAAATTCATTGGTTCATAATGATATTTAGAAAAAAAATCACTTCATTTTTGGAGGACAGGAGGGAGATCATTGTGAATGAAGAGAAGCTTTTCTATATATGTGGACTACCTTAATGACAAAGGAATGACTATTTTGCAAAGCTCTGTTTTTACAATGGATTATCACAGAAAGAGAATACTAAGTATCAATGAAGGAAATACACAACACCCTTTATGCTGTGCCCAAACAATCAAACTTCAATAAAAATCAAACCTGTAGATCTGACAGCCGATTTACAGGACTTACTGGGGCCAAGGACTGCAATCAGGGAAGGGCACATGGGGAAACTACAAAATAGGGGCTCCAGCTTCCCCTCCCCTCCCAATTAGAAAATATATGGCAAGGAATTTTAAAAGAGGGTGGGGGGAATTTATAGATTAAAAGAGATTTATGAAACATAGCAACTGAATGCAGTGTGGGGTCATTATGTTAAACCTGATTTCAAAAAACCAATTGTAACAACACATGAATACGGTAATTGGGGAAATTTGAGCACTGCTGAGTATTTTATATTGGATTTGTAATGAAGTTTTATGTGTGATGATGTCATTATGGTTTTTTTTTTAAGAGACCTTTTAGAGATAGCATAATAAAATATTTATAAGTAAAATATGTCTGAGATTTCTTCAGATAATTTAGTTGTGGGAAAGGAGTGAAAAAGGAAACAAAAGTTTAGCCTTGAGTTTGTCATTATTGAAGAAATGATTGAAGAGGCACATGGGGGTTTATTATACTATTCTCTAATTTTGTATATGTCTGAAATTTTCCATAGTAAGTTGTTAAAAGTACAAATGTGGTATCTTTCATGTAGGATGTCTTTGTACTTATTGGTGGTTATTTTTTAATTTGTGTCTCTGTTTTTGGGTTTTTGTTTTTTAGATTGCCCCAGTGGAAAATGACAACAGCTATGATGAACTGAAAAGAGATGCAAAATTATGTTTATCACTAATGTCTCAGGGGTTGCTTTACCCTCATCAAGTGCCTTTGGTACTTCAGGTGCTAAAACAAGTAAGAGTGTATAACTATAATATTTACATCTTTTGGTTAGGATTTTGGTTTACCATTCTAAGAATTTTCCAAAGTCAACTGCAAGGTACACAGTACTTAAGTTTTGTTTTCATTTTGAATTTTCTTTTAGTATAAGACATAAATATTGACCAAAGGAACAAACCTAGATTCTGTACTTGGCTCTGCCACCAACCTCTGTGACCTTGGGAAAGTCACCCAAGCCAAAAATTATTTATATGTGCAAAGAGCTAATTGTGAAAGTGCTTTGGATACAATGCACTAATAAAGTAGGGGGATGGTGATTCCTTTTTACCATTTCCCCGTTATTTTATTTGCTTGTATTGCCTGGTCTATGCTAGAGAGAATTATAGTGATTGTATATTTTCTGGCTGCATTGTTAGTATACTGTAACGTGGTCAGCTTTATCCAGGCCATTCATGTGTTATATAAAAATGGATATGTTCCCAAAGCTTTCAGATTTTAAATGTTGGGGTGTTTTTTTTTGTATTGGAATTTAGTAATTTAGTTAAGAATTTAGTAATTCTTAACTATTTGCTTTCAAGACCCTGGCTGGAAGCAATGGCTCATTCCTATAATCCCAGCACTTTGGGAGGCTAAGTGAGGATCGCTTGAGGCCAGGAGTTCAAGACCAGCCTGGGCAACATAGTGAGACCCCATCTCTATTAATATATATATTTTAAAAGACCCCTGTTGGCTGTTACCAAAAGTAAACTAAATAATGTGCAATCCTTGAGGAGTTAAGAGTCATTAATCATGACTAACTCTGTCTTCTAAAATTGACTTTTACCTTTGTATTCCTTTCCCTTTACTCTGAGCCATTACATATTCTGAATAACTAACTTTATCTGACATAACTTGTTCAACCTTTTATTTAGAATGAAGTATAAAATGAACTTGCCCAAACTATACCTGTGAAAGTAAAGTTAGAATATTACATTATTTGTGTGTAATGTCATTATCTGTCATCGCATGTTCTTGTCAGTACCGTTTTTATTGTGCTTTCCATTCACAGACAGCAAGAAGCAGTTCTTGGCATGCCAGATACACAGTACTGACCTACCTCCAGACCATGGTATTTTATAACCTCTTTATTTTCCTAAACAATGAAGATGCAGTTAAAGATATCAGATGGCTGGTTATAAGTCTTTTGGAGGATGAACAACTAGAGGTAAAATTTAAATTATAGAAAATGGAAACTCAATTTAAAGAAATCATCATGGTTCGTTCCCCTTTTAAAAAGTATTTATACACTGTTAGGATGTATTTTATTAAAATATAAATTATTAAAAATAACTGCTTAATTCTAACATAGCCTTATGTGAATAGTTTGATACCTTAATCATGATTTCCTGTGATACAAATGGAAAAAAGCACTGGGCATGTTTTTATTCTGTCTTCTCTTTGCAATTGGGCAAACATCATTTGTGAATCCAAGTTTTTTTAACTATGAAATTGGGAATGGTGATTTTAATTACACCACTAGAGGATTATTTGAGCCCAAGAGGTTAAGGTCACAGTGAGCCATGATTAGGCCACTGCACTTCAGCCTGGGCAAGAGAACAAGACCTTATCTCTAAAAAAATAAAATATAATTACCCCATAATCTCACTGACTTTTAAGGAACTAATAGGAGTCTGCATGAAAGTAGTTTGAAGGAAGTAAAAATCTACACATAGAAACAAAACAAAAAAAACATGTACAAATCTGACTACAAATAGAAATCATCAATTTAAATCAAACTTCAGACTAGAGAAAAACATTGCAGCATAAGAAAATCATTAAGACTTTGTGGAGGGGTGGTAGTAGTGTAATAACATATAGATAGGTAGTGTAATAACATACATATCTATATGTAATAACATATAGTGTAACATATAGTGTAATAACATATAGATAAAGAAAACATATAGATAAAGTGCAAAATATAAATAATGAAAAGTCAAACCTCTCAATGACCAGAGAAATGCACACTCAAAACAATGAGGCATATAACCTACTCTTTAGTGTTTCATCCCACTCAAAAAACAAAAACGTATAGTGATGATGACCAGTGTTGGTATGGTATAACTAGTAGTCCACGTTTTTGTGGCACAGTATGTTAGCATTAGCTTTTTTATTTTTCTTTCTTTCTTTTTTTTTTTTTGGGAGACAGAGTCTTGCTCTATTGTCCTGGGCTAGAGTGTGTCAGCCCAGCTCACAGCAACCTCAAACTCCTGGGCTCAAGCGATCCTCCTGCCTCAGCCTCCCGAGTAGCTGGGACTACAAATGTGTGCCACCACACTAGGCTAATTTTTTTCTCTTTTTAGTAGAGATAGGGTCTCACTCTTGCTCAGGCTGGTCCCTAACTCCTGACCTCAAGGGATCCTCTCACCTCAGCCTCCCAGAGTGCTAGGGTTACAGGCATGAGCTACCACGCCCAGCCAGCATTAGCTTTTTGAAAAGCAATTAATAGGCATAAAATTAACAGTAAAACTGTTCATACCTTCAAATTTACTAATCCCAACTCTTATAAAATATCCTAAGAAAATATACCGAAATAATAGGAAAAAAGTTACATGAATGAAGAATATTTTAGATGCTGGGCATAATGGCTCATGCCTGTAATCCCAGCACTTCAGGAGGCTGAGGCAGGAGGGTCCATGGAGGCCAGTAGTTCAAGACCAGCCTGGGCAACGTAGCCAGACCCAATCTCTACAAAAAAATTTTTTAAATAAAAAAATTAGCTGGGAGGGTGGCTCAAGGTTGTAGCAAGCTATGGTCATGCCACTGCACTCCAGGTTGGGTGACGGCAAGACTCTGTCTCTTAAAAAATATATATTTTATAGTATAGTAGTGAGAGGTTGAAAGCATTCTAATCAATATTTGAGTTTAAAAATAAATCATTGTATATAAGCTTTATGGGAAATGATGCAACCAAGTATTTAGTAAAACATTTTACAATATATTTCATATAATAGTGTAATGGAAGTAGCAAAGAAAATGTACTCAAAAAACTAATGATGAAACACTTATGAAAAAAACTTTTGAAGGAATACAGAGCAAAAAATTTGCTTTTCAAATTATTATTGTATGTTTTTATGACTATTAAGCAGAAACTTTTGTGATTTATATATGAGATGATGGTACTTCTTTACTGCTTTTTTTTGCCTTCCCCAAACTTGAGTTACCATTCCAATTTGAAATTGACTGTATACACTCTTCATTTAGTATTTGTATAAACTGTGTTTGTAGTCTGACAACAGCCCACGAAATTCATAAGAAGTAAACTGGATATAAGTCTCTATGATGTACGCCATCTGCAGAAATTGAGTTGTCCTATGTCTTTTAACAACGACAATTTAAACAGTGGCCTAAAGAGATGTAGAGTGTAGGAAAACATGATTTCAATGTCAGGCTCCAGCACTGCTTTTACAGTGTTACAGCTCTGATGAGAGCTATCAGTGGGGAACATAATTTATAGAGAAATTTAATTTAACAGTCACCTCTGTGAGCCCAATGTAGTGGCTTTTATCCATTTTGAGGCTGCCAGCCCTTTGAGAATCTGCTGAAATCCCAATTAAGAAACTGCCAAATAATAGAGGAAGACAAAGAAAAAGGAAAAAAAAAAAAACTGCTAGAAGAGCACACACAAGCTTTGCATACAACTTCAGGGATGGTCCTCACTCCAGTTCACACCCCTCCCCCCATCCTCCATTATTCCGTCAGATTTAGGATTTCGGTTTTAATAGGAATTATTTTCTCCACAGGTTCGGGAAATGGCTGCTACCACCTTAAGTGGTCTACTACAGTGTAACTTCCTTACCATGGACAGTCCTATGCAGATTCATTTTGAGCAACTTTGCAAAACAAAATTACCTAAGAAAAGAAAGCGAGACCCTGGTTCTGTAGGAGATACTATTCCTTCTGCAGGTAACATTGCTAGTATAAAACACCCATATCCTTTTGGGAATTAACTAGGCTTAACCAGGCTTACTCAACAAATCTGTATTGAACGCTTGTATGTGCACAGGTCTGTGCTGGGTTACTGGGAATAATTTTCCCTAGTTTTAAGGAGATTTGCATATAGAAAGCAGGACTTAGAATGAGAAAGCTAAACTTAAGTTAGGTACAAAGGAACCTATAGAAGTGCTGCATACAACTATTATAATAAGCCTACTCCCCACCCAAAATAGCTTTATAAAGAGAGATATCCAGAATTAGTTGTTTTAGATGGTCTAAAATATGTTTAGAATTTAGAACTTATATGTAGCTATACTAAGAAAGAAACAGGAAACAAAGCAAGCCTTGCTTTTGTTGGAGAGGGGAATATTCAGTACTTTACTAGACATTTGGTGAGAGAGTGAAGAGTCATTGCAAGAACTTCCAATCTAATTGAACATAAAGAGACAGGATAGACAGGATAAACACAAGAATAAGATTTTATTACTATGTTGTGTTTAAAGAGAAATTTAAATGTGATTACAGAGAAGCATCTGCTCTTGACTCTGCTAGCTACAATCACAGGAATAAATGAAAATACACCGGCTGAGTGCTATGGCTGATGCTGGCAATCCCGGTGCTTTGGGAGGCCAAGGCAGGAGGATCGCTTGAGAGCAGGAGTTTGAGAGTAGCTTGGGCATCATAGCAAGACTCTGTCTCTATAAAAAATTAGCTGGGTGTGCTGGTGTGCTCCTGTAGTCCTAGCAATTGAGGAGGCTGAGGCAGGAGGATCACTTAAGCTCAGGAGTTCTGGGCTGCAGTGAGCTATGATTGTGCCACTGTACTCCAGCTCGGGCGACAGACAGAGTGAGACCCTGTCTTTAAAAAAAGAAAGGAACAAAGAAAGAATACATGGATGGAAATATTAATAGTAAGTAGGAAATTTATTGAATTTGCAGGAAGTGCTTCAAATATAAAGATCTTAAATGCTGATTATATTAGGGTCTTGATTATGTTGTATAGTTGCCTAATAGCAAATTCCAGTAAAATACCAATGTGCATTCTAGTATCTTTGCTTGAGAACTATATTTTTTAACAATAAAGTACCATAGTCTTTAGTCACATCCAGAAAAATGCTAACTTTGATTGGAGATTGTTTCAGCATCAAGGATTATACTTTTGCATATGAAAGAATTGATCAGAAAAGCTATTACTGTGTTACTTTTAACAAATACATGACACATTTCCGGCCTAGATATAATTATGCTCTTATTGGAGGACAGCTATAGGATGTCTTGACAAATTCTTAAACACAGGGTTATTTTTAGTTCAGTTTCAAAATAGTGAATTTGGATGTGTATACATGTAGATTCATTTTAAATGCAGAAATTCACACATTGAAAATAATTAGCATAATTTAAAAGTCATTTTATCTCATTGTAACAAGTGTATTAGAGATCTATAAATGTTTGCACTTATATTGCTGTTTGTTTTTTTTTTTTCTTCTTTTCACAGAGTTGGTCAAACGCCATGCTGGGGTGCTAGGACTTGGTGCATGTGTTCTCTCTAGTCCTTACGATGTTCCCACCTGGATGCCCCAGCTCCTTATGAATCTCAGTGCACATCTGAATGATCCTCAGCCTATTGAGGTACAATTCTTCCTTCTTCATTTTTTTTGTACATACAATATCAGTGATGTTTCATAAAAAACCATTTATACTAATAATTTTCTATACACTGTGAACTTCTGCTTTCATAAAGCTATAACTTCTATTTATTTATTTATTTATTTATTTATTTATTTATTTATTTATTTTGAGACAGAGTCTCGCTTTGTTGCCCGGGCTAGAGTGAGTGCCGTGGCATCAGCCTAGCTCACAGCAACCTCAAACTCCTGGGCTTAAGCGATCCTCCTGCCTCAGCCTCCCGGGTAGCTGGGACTACAGGCATGTACCACCATGCCCGGCTAATTTTTTCTATATATATTTTAGTTGGCCAGACAATTTCTTTCTATTTTTAGTAGGGACAGGGTCTCGCTGTTGCTCAGGCTGGTCTCGAACTCCTGACCTTGAGCGATCCACCCACCTCGGCCTCCCAGAATGCTAGGATTACAGGCGTGAGCCACCGTGCCCGGCCTAAGCTACAACTTCTTACTGATAATTGACCCTGTCTCTACAAAATATAAAAAAAAAATTAGCTGGGCGTGGTGGTACGCATTTGTAGTCCCAGCTACTCTGAAGGCTGAGGTAAGAGGATCGCTTGAGCTCAGCAGTTTGAGGTTACAGTGAGCTGTGACGAGGCCACCGCACTCCAGCCTGGGCAATAGAGTGAGACCCTGTCTCAAAAAAAAAAAAAAACAAACAAAAATACTTAACAGAGACCTTGCTCCCACACATATTTGAGATCTTTTGGTACCAAGGAAATTACTATAGCTTCTAACCCACCAGTCCAATGAAAGTAAAGTATTGTCAGAATAAATTTTATGCTTCTATTTTTCTAGCATTTTATATTTGGAAAATATCTCACTGGGAGCTAATACTAAACAGGAAATAGTGATGCTATTATTTAGTGATGGACACACCTATGTTTTAAGTTAAATCAAAAGACTAGTGACCTTGTCCTTCTGATCTTTATAAATAGATGTATTCAGAAGTGTATATTGAAACTGGTTTAATAATGTGATATGAGTTCCAGTGGTTTGTCCGAAAGTGAAGCTAGTTATTCAGAAATTTGGTGGTTTGGGGAAGTCAGATTGGCTTGTTGGTTTTGTAGCACTTGGTAATGTGTGAGATCTGACATCTAGAGGAATTGTTACTTAGCTAAAGGTATCCTACACACAGCCCTGGTTGTTCAGAGAGGTTAAAATTTATGTGGGTTGCCTACCCTACAGATGACTGTAAAAAAGACCTTATCCAATTTCCGAAGGACACACCATGACAACTGGCAAGAACACAAACAGCAATTCACTGATGACCAACTGCTCGTTCTCACTGATCTCCTTGTGTCACCATGCTATTATGCATAGAAGGGTAAGTCAGCAAAGTTCTGAATTTAATGGACTGACATTCTCAGGCAGATGTCATTGTTTTGGTGACTGAGAAGTGGGTATTTATAAATTTATTCTTTTTGCTGACATTCTTAGATGTCACTGTTTAAAGTTGGGGAGTTTTTTGTTCATTTGTTTTTTTTTCTTTTTTTTTTTTT
>JAQIFY010000638.1:0-14895 GCA_028533085.1 Varecia variegata
AAATGAAATCATATATTATGTGACCTTTTGTGGCTGACTTCTTTCACTCAGTATGTTTTCAAGGTTCATCTATGTGTTAGTATTATCTGTATGTATCCATGTGTTAGTGTGTATCTGTATGTATCCATGTGTTAGTATGTATTTGTAGGTCCTTCATTCCTTTTTATGGTCAAATACAATTTTATTATATGGATTTACCACATTTTGTTTATTTACCCATCACTTGGGTGATGGATACTTGGGTCGTTTCCATCTTTTGGTGATTGTGAATCATACTGCTATGAACATTTATAAACATCTAGTTTTATCATTTAAAATAGCTTTTGGTTAATTTAGTAGATGGGAAATATCACCTCATGGTTGTTTAACATTAAAACTATTTACTGATAAGGTTGAGCAGTCTGAGAACAAGGGCTTCCTCTTTGTGGAACAGTCTGTTAATGGCTTGAGCCAGCGTTGCTGTGGAGGCCTGGCATGTCCTTGTTGATTTGGGCAGGTGGTGTGCCCAGTCTGAGGGGAAAGCCGGGGTTGTTTAGGGAAGTGGCAGTGCTGTCTGCAGGATGGGGCCAAGTCCAAAGGACGCAGCACCAGGGCAGCTGTTCCCAGTTCCAGTTGGCTGCAGCTTGGGGAGGGAGCGGGGAGACCATGCTCATGCTCCGGCGAGCCTTGTCCCTAAAGGTCCTCAGAAAGGGAGTCGAGGAGGCCTGTCTCCGGGAGAAGGCCAAGCAGTGAGTTGGGAGCTGAGAGGAGCTGTGGGATTGTTGGGGGGTTGGGGGGTGTGTTTGGGGAGACCTGGTCTTGTGGGCCGGAGTGGCAGAGAGCTGTGGCTTCAGGACATTTGTCCCTGGGATGCTGTACTCAGGATAGAGTGCCGTGGTGGGCAACCTAGGGGCTGAGGAGACCAACCATCTGGGCGGGTGGGGAAGGCTCTGGGAATGTTTTCGGCCCAAGGATTTAGCTGCCGGGCTTGGGCCAGACTGAATCCCTGACCTCGCTTCCAGGGAGGCATTTTAGGTGTGCCCGGTGGGACCCCGCCTGCCCAGCTTCTAGGCACTAAGCACCCTGGGCTTGCAGTGTGGTGGCAGCCTTGCCACTTCCCACTGTGACCAGGCGGGGCCGGCCTCCCTGGGACTTGGTGCTTGTGGTGTTTGTCAGTCTAGAATTTTCTTTCCCTCTCTTTTTGCATATAGGTGAGAGGATTTGCGGGGGATGACATTTGCACTTTTAGTAATAATTTGCCTGTTACTTTGACCCGAATGACTTCCCACAGTAGGAAGTGCGTAGGACTGATGGCCGTTTGGAAGGCAGGCACTGGGCGTTGATAAGGGCTGTGGGAGCAGGGTGGCTGTTGTCTCAGCCTGATGAGCCCTCTCTGCCCTGACGTGCCCTTTGCAGGCTAATCCCCCTGAGGGGCGGGGGCGTCCCTCCTCACCCTGGCCGCAGCCTGGTCTGTGCCCAGTGTGCTCACTGGCCGGGAGTTTCCGTTTCTGTTTCTGGTTGCAGGATTCCTGGGAAAGCAGCCCGCCCTGCACAGGCTGGCGGGGGTGGCGTTGGGGGCAAGATCCTGGTGATAACACATCCTGCCTCCTCTCCCAGGGCCTGGCCATTGTGCCAGCACCCGGGCCACTCTGATTGTTTGACTTCTTTCTTCCTAACACCCAGTGGAAGGGGAGGCAGAGAGCAGTACAGGCCAGGGAGCAGTGGAGGAGGGGCAGTGGGGTGTGAGCCCAGAGACAGGCGACACCCTCTGAGGCTGGGCCTGGCGTGGTGGAGGGGCTCGGGCCAGAGGAGAGTGGAGGCTGGACCACCTACATGCCCACTTTGCTTCCAGCAGCTCGCCAGGCCCCAGCGTGCAGGGAGGTGGCCTTTGGGAAGGGTTTTAGGTGCCAGCTCCATTCAGCAGGATGTAGACTTATCTGGTGGGGCTCTCCCTGGCCTGTGACCCTGCTCGCATTTCCATGTTTCAGGGTCCTGGCTTTGGCTGAGACCTGTGCCCGGTGAGGGAAGGCAGGGCCTCCTTGACGTTTCCTAGAGGCTGCTTGGTGACGGCAGCTCTGCCTTCCTGATCTCCTGGAAGGGCTCGCAGAGTTACTTCTGCTGTAATTATTTATAAAACGAGGTTTCTATGACGACTGGCTTTGGTAGATGCTTCAGATTGGCGAGACAGCTTCTTCCTGGTTAGATTGGGAAGCCCAGTGTGGTGGTGGGGGGTCTGTGACGCTGGCTCCCCTCACCTCCCTCTGGACCTGATCCTGGGACGCCCCAGCCGCCATGGCTTCCCAGCTTAGCAGGTACCGCTGGGCATGGCCCTGTCCGGGCCGCGTGGGGGCCACTGTGCCCTGATTGTCTGTCTCGGGACACTTGGTGGGGGTGGGATGCGGCCCCTGTGCCCAGCAGGCTGGCTGGTTTCATGTGGCCAGGAAAATCAGCAGGACACCTGCCTGGCCTGGTCTTACTGAGCCCGGACGTGAGGGGGCCAGCCCCAGCCGAAGCAGGGACAGGAAGTGCAGCCCAGCACGGCTCAGAGCATCTCCGGTTTGGCTGAGCCCCGTGGATGGTGGCAACTGCTTTTCTTTCTGGTCTTGGGGTGCTGATAGTTTCCTGCCTGCCTCCGCCCCAGAGAGCTCTGGGTTCCTGGGATCAGAGGCTGCTGGTCCTTGGCTGCACATGGAGCCTCCTTGTGGCTCCTTCTCCTGCCCCTGCCAAAGCACGAGGCTGGAAGCCCGGAGGCCGGTCGTCCGCCCATTCTCCCGTGCCGCTCTGGGGCCCGGAAGTGCCCCTGGAACTTTTTCTTGGCTCAGCTGTTCTCCTGGTCCTGCCCTCTTCTGGGGATGTAGTAGAATCTCTGGGGGGAGTGGAAGGAACTTTGCCAGAACCTTCTTGGGCAGCAGATTGAAGAGGATAAGCAGAGCCACTTGGGCTTCCATCCAGTGGAGTTCCCCATGGAAAGATGTTCGTGTGTGCCTGAGCCTGGCATCGAGGCGCCAGCGTTGGCCACACGCCTGCGTCGTCCCTCAGGGCTGCCGGGTGTGAGGCCCTCCCCCCGCCTGACAGTGAGCCCTGCTTCTCCTTTCCCTCCGGGAATGGCACCCTCTGCCCCTCAGATGCTCCTGGTCAAGGCAGCTGCTCCCTCGAGCTCCTGAAGGAAGCTCCCAGTGTCTGCGGGCCCTAGGTGGTGGCCTCTGGCCTGTGCTGCTGTCACCACAAGTGCCAGCTGCTGCTCCATGAGGGAGGGACAGTCTGTAAATGCTTCTGTCCCAGCCGCCTTCCCCAGCTACAGTGAGGCTGGGGCATAAGCACCCTGGGCTTGTCCTCAGGACATCTGCCTCGGCCTCTCTGGTCTGGGGCCTTCGGAAGGGAGAGGCCGAGGGAGCTTCCAGCACAACCTGTGAAGGAGCCTCAGAGCTGGGCTCTGCCTGTCTTCAGTGTCCGTGGAAACCCGCAGAAGACTTTATCTGCCTGGTGAACCAGGCTGTGCTCGGCACTGCCACCTTCTACTTTGGAAGGTCACTTTAGCTTTCACTATTGAGCAGAGGAAGCAAGGCCCGGCCCACCCCTAGTTACCATGGTTTTCATGCAGCAATGTGTTAATTTTAGCCCTGACATTTTTGTGTTAGAGTCAGAGGTTCCGGCCTCACGCCGCACTGGCCACGTGCCAGGGCCGCGGACAGGGCAGGCAGGGCTCTGCCGAGGTCACTGCACAGGCGCTTGGCCTGGGCCGGCCAGACATGGGGCAGTGGGAGCTGAGCCAGGCTTAGGATGCCACCACTGCTGCTGCTGCCAGCCCTGCAGGGCTTGCCTGTGCCACCCACCGCTGCCTTCTGTGGCTGGAGCAAAGGCCTCCAGGGCAGGGGCCTTCACTGACATGACAAATGACCACAAACTGGGCAGCTTAAAACAGCAGGAGTTTATGCTCTCACAGTCAGGAGAACGTGGCCTGAGACCGAGGTGTCAGCAGGGCCATGCTCCCTCAGGTTGTAGGGGAGGCTCCTTTTTTTGCTTCTTCTAGCTTCCAGCAATCCCTGGCATTCCTTGGCTTGTGACTGCATCACTGCAGCCTCTGTCTCCATCTTCATGTGTCCCAGCAATGTGTGGACCCTCTTTGTGAAGACCAGGGGTCCACCCATGAGCAGGGGAGCATAAACCTATGCCCTCGTGGAGGACAGCCAGCACTGCCCATCACAATCCCAAATGCATGGGCACATCCTGACCTACCATTCCACTTTAATCCTACAGACATTTCCACACACAGTAACTCAAGTATGCTCAAGGATGCTCACTGCATCTACCCCAGCTCACCCTCAAGCACTTGGCCAAGACATCACTTCCTCTGGGAAGTTCTCCCAGAGCCCAGGTAGAGAGAGGTGGCTGCCAGAGGTGGCCGCCTCTGGGCGAGTGGCTGGCTCCTTGACTGTGTTTGCTCAGCTTCCTTGGAGTCCTGTTGTCAGCCTGGTGCCGGCTCCACAGGGGACGCTGGCCGAGGGCAGGGTGCCCCTGCTTCGGTTAGCCTCAGGCCCCAGCACCGGCCGCTCATCCTGCGTGGACTGGACAAGTGTGGTTCTGATGTGGGGCAGGAACAGCCAGAACGAGAAAAGGGTGGGGCTGTGGGTGATGGTGACATTCCCAAGGGAAAGTCACAGCCCTAACCACCACCTGGCTGCTTTGGTGGGGTGGGCGGAGGGTGGGGAGGATGCTCAGGGCAGGCCCAGTGAGGGAACCAGCCACGCAGGGCGGGTGGGCGGGCAGGCGGAGAGGGCAGGAAGCGTAGGCCTGGCATGGCGGGGGCGGGGTGCGGGTCAGACTTGTCCTGTGCTGCCCGCCCGCCGGTCGGTCGTGTGCGCTGTTGAACGTATTTCAGTGAGGCTCTGCTGTTCCAGTGTCAGAGTGTTCACGTTAAACTCGGTTCCTCAGCTTCTCTTACAAACCCAGAAGCTTTGGCATCCTGGGTTCAAATTCCTTTGGGCCACAGCCAGCTGGTGGTGAGGGGCTGCTGTCCCATGGCCTGTGTGCACATCCAGTGTCCTGTCCCAGGCCCACTGTCCCCGTCATCTCCCTGGCCTTGTTCCAGCTCTGCTGGGATTTCTTTTTCAAAATTTTTAAATTTTATTTATTTTTAACTTCTGAAATTTAATTTTTATTTTATTTTATTGTTAAATTTTATATTTTAAAAATATTTTTAATTTTAAAATTTTATCATTTATTTATTTATTTATGAGAGGGTCTTGCTCTGTATTTTTTGTAGACACAATAGAGTCTCACTATGTTGCTCAGGCTGGTCTTGAACTCTGGCCTCAAGTGATCCTCCTGCCTTGGCCTCCCAGAGTGCTAGGGTTACAGGCATGAGCCACTGTGCCCAGCCAAAATTATTTTATTTTTTTAAGAGACAGGATCTTGCTATGTTGCTCAGGCTGGCCTTAAATTCCTGGGATCAAACAATGCTCCTGCCTCAGCCCCCTGAGTAGCTGGGACTACAGGTGTGCACTACCACATCTGGCTTCATTTCTCTTTTTCTTTTTTAATAGTAAAGAGGGATGTGACATGCTTTTTGTACCCATATCTTTAGGAAAATCGGGAAAACAAAAACTAGATCAGGGGCTGGGTGTCTGCCTGGCTCCCCCGGCTCCGCACACGCCTGCCTGGGATGAAGGTGGGTCCCAGCCCTGGACTAGGGTGCATGTACTTGGCCCTGAGCAGGCCACAGGGGAGGGGCCGCTGGGGCAAGTAAGGTGAGGAGGAAGGGGCTTGTGAGAGGGACGGGCCGCCCACCGGTCCTGGGGGCTCTGCTGGGCCCAGCAGCTCCTGAGCTGTTTGGGAGGGAGGAGCGGGGAGGACAGATGCTGGCACAGGAGCTGGCAGGGAGATGCAGGGCGGTGGGTATCAGAGCTGAGGCCTGCAGGGAAGGCGTCTGGTTTGGGGGCCAAGGGGACTGGGTGAGTGAGTTGGGCTTTGGGCCTCATGCCTTGTAGGTGACAGCGGAGTCCTCAGGCAGGAATAGGTCCTTTCGGGGAGAGGTCTGTGTCTGGACGGAGAGCTGAGGTTGTGTTCCTGGGTGGCCACCTGGCCTGGGGAGTTAGGATGTCCTTGGTATAAGGACCCAGGGTGCAGAGGGAAAGGTGACCAGGCTGGGTGGGAGCTGCCAGCGTGCAATCTGGAGTTCTTGGCATTTACTCCCACTGGGACAGTGCCAAGTACAGGTGTCGTCACCTTGTCGTGGGTGGCTCCAGGCTCTGCCTCGGGCCTCAGGTGCTGTCTCTGGCCTCTTATCTCAAAGGCCAGAGACTCTGTGCTTTCTCTCCCTGGCCTTGCAGCTTCGCTGGGGCCCAACCTGGTGTGCATGGCCCCACTTTACAGACAGGCAAAGCAAGGCCCAGGGTGGTAGATCAGGCTGCTCCAGAGGTGGGCCCTGGGACTCCTGGGAAAGGCTGGACCAATGTTTCCTCAGCGCTCTAGAACCTAGGGCCTGCTATGCTCCCCTCACCGAGCCACAGCCTCATCCTGTGCCTATGGGAAGACAGGCATTGTGTGGAAATGGATCGTCTGCTGGCTGCACTGGGTGCAGGGAAGGCCCCTAGTGAGTTGAAAACAAATACAAAGGAAAGAGGTTGATATGATTGTTTTGTGATTTATAATTGGCTACCTCTTAACTCAGACTTTTTTTTTTTTGAGACCGAGTTTGCTCTGTTGCCTGGGCTAAAGTGCAGTGGCATCATCATAGTTCACTGCAACCTTAACCTCCTGGGCTCAAGCAATTCTCCTGCCTCAGCCTTCCCAGTAGCTGGGACTACAGGCATCAGCCACCACACCCTGCTAATTTTTCTAGTTTTTGTAGAGATGCGGTCTCACTCTTGCTCAGGCTGGTCTTGAACTCCCGTCCTCAAGTGATCCTCCCACCTCAGCCTCCCAGAGTGCTGGGATTACAGGCGTGAGCCACCTCACCCAACCTTAAACTTTAAAAGAAAAAAAAAAATAAAACCAAAGCTTACCCTTACTATAGGTAAGCTCAATTTTTTAAAACACATCTATTTGGAAATGAATGAGAAGCCAAATGAAGTTCCTTCATGCTCTGGGGGTTCCTGTGCTGGCTGCCAGAAGGCAGGTGACCTGAGTGGCCCTGGTTCTCATAGCAGAATCTCAACTGGGTGGGAGGTGACGTGAGGATAGGCACCTGTCCTATGCGGGAGGATAGGCACCTGTTACTGGGGGGGGACGGTCAGTGGTCCTTTGCTCTAGAAAATGGCATCTTCTTGCTCACTCTTTGAGCTTCCAACCAGGTTGAAATTCCTCCAGAAGAGGGAAAAATACTGCTGGTCTACATTTATGGGGTATCCACCGTGTGCCAGGCACTGTCTGGGGGTGAGAATGTGATTGGCATGATCTGTTTGCAGTCAGACGTGGCGGTGCTGTCATTACGCCCGTAGTACAGTTGAGGAAGTGGGGGAGAGAGCGTTTCAGCGTTTTGCACGGGTTGCCCAGCTAGTACAAGCCAGCGCCAGAAATGATCCCCGAGCATCTGGCGTGCTCAGCCTCTGAGCTGCTGCCTGAGCGCTCAGGAGGGGTGCTGCCCTGGGCCCACGCTGGCCTGGATGCTGGGAACACAGGCTGTGCCCGGTGCCTGTCATCTGTGTCTGGGCCTGGGGCCTGTCAAGGTGGATTTCATCAGCCAGGAGGTTGTCTGGGAAGGTGCCAGGCTCTGCTGGGTCGCCCTGGTAGGGTCACCAGGCTGGCCCACTGGGATTCCAGAGATTTCGTGGAGCTCCCACGCTGCTGGCGCCCACAGCAAGGATGAAGTTTTCCCTCTTTGAGGAAGTGAGGTGGTGTTTGTCTCACTACAGGGCCTGGGCACCACCCCTGGGGAGCCCCTGAGGAGCTCACCACACCAGTGGGCAGGTGGGAGCCAGCGTTCACCTGCCACCGGGGCCCAGTCTTGACATTTTGTAGCCATGACTCTAGTTCTCAGAAGTGTCGCGGCCACCTGACAACTCTGGGACTGTTGATGAGGGGTGGTCCTGGTCCCAGGAATTTGCTTCCTGGCTCACAGTGTGTCCTTGTGTTCATGCTGTTCAGTGGCTGGGAGCCCCAGGGGCTGAGCCGCTGCCTCCCTGCCTGGTGGCTCTGCCGAAGGTCTTTGCCGTTAGCCCTTGGTCCTCGGAGCCCCTTCCGTGGCCTGGCAGATTAGCACCCCACCGTGACCAACACGCCGTCTAGGAAGAGCCCAAACATGCGGAAAGTTCTTTTTCCTTCTGCTGGGAGCCAAGGAGCCCTTGGGGGGACCTCTTCCCTTCTCTGGGTGTCACCATTGCACAAATAGTGTACTCTCTGGAGGCCTCATCCTTCTCCTCTCTCCTGTGCCCTAGGATCATGCGGCCAGATGATGCCAACGTGGCCGGCAATGTCCACGGGGGGACCGTCCTGAAAATGATCGAGGAGGCAGGAGCCATCATCAGCACCCGGCACTGCAACAGCCAGAACGGGGTAGGCGCGGGGCGCCCGCCCAGGCTGGGACATGTGGGAGAGGCTGGGCCCCAGAGGGCCACACCAGTTCGGGTCAGGAAGGATTCTCACGGAGCCCTGGCCTGGAACCTCCCCTTCCCGTGCACACCGGGCCTCGGGGCGTGCGGAGCACTGGCCCAGTCAGCCCTGGACTGGGCCTCTGGGAGCTACACTTGGGTTCGGCCTCAGCCAGGAGGGTGGGAAACTGCGAGCCACCTGCCGGAGGCTGCCCTCCACCTCTCCGCTGCAGGCTGGGACCTCCCGCCAGCCCCGGCCCTCACACGGCCACATCTTGAGGCCCCATTAGCTGGATTCTGACCAGAAGCACGCCACACCTGCGTGTTTATTGTGACGGTCGAGGGCTGAGGTGTAGGGTCAGAGAGCCTTGGGCCTGGCTCCCACCTCTGCCCTGACCACCTGGTGGCTTTGGCCAGTGCTGTGGTACTTTGTGCCTTGGACCTTCCTGGCTGTGAAGCCACCAAGCCCTATACAATGGTGTCCATGATGGGACCAGCTCTTGGCCTACCCAGAGCTGTGCAGTGGGAGATGGGCCTGTGGCCTTGCAGCTGGTAACAAGCTGCAGGCTCTTTGGTTTCAGAAACACAGGGCTGCTGCAGGCCTTCAACCTGTCACCTCCTACTGTCCCCAGCCCTGTGATCAGGGAGAGAGAAGCCAGCCCATGGGTGCTAGGGTCAAGCGGTCTGTCTTGCTGCTGCAGCTGCTCCTTGGGGCAGGCACAGAGGTAGCACCTCGGCATGCCCAGGGCCCTCGTGCACGGGGGCCTGGTCAGCACTCCTGCTGTCTTCCTCCTCCGGGCAGAGGGAGGAAGATCCAACCCCGGCCTGTAGGAGGGAGTACGGGGGGAGAGGGTGTGTGATAGGGGACCCCACCATGAGCTCTGGGCATAGGCACGATTCCACTGTCAGGAGGCTGAGCGTGGGAGCCAGGCTGGAGATGGGGAACCAGGGGAAACATCGTTAATTCTGCCTGGGCCAAGCTGGCAGGATGCAGGAGTGAGATCTGCCTCAGTCAGTCCAGGCTGTCAGGACAAAATGCCACAGCCAGGGTGGCATATCAGTGACAGAAATGTGTTCTCACAGGTCTGGAGGCTGGAAGTCCCAGATCAAGGTGCTGGTGGATCTGATGTCTGGTGAGGTCCCCTTTCCTGGTTCACAGATGACGCCTTCTCACGTGTCCTTCTTTACAGGGACACTAATCTGGTTCATGGGGGCCCCACCCTCATGACCTAATCGCCCAGAGGCCCCACCTTGTCATATTAATACCATGCCATTGGCAGTGAAGATTTCACCATAGGAGTTTGAAGGGGGGGACACAGACATTCAGAGCGAGGCACCTGCGTGCAGCCTCAAACAGCGAGCAGGTCCTGCCGAGAAGAGGAACTCTGTGTGTGTGCCCGCGCGTCTGTGTATGCATGTGCGCGTGCGCACCTGCGTGTGTGGAGTGAGCGAAACCGCGTGGGCGAGTGTGAATGGGTGGACGTGGGGGACCCTGTGCTGATGGTGCAGTGGGAGCGGGTTGGGCCGCCCGTGGCGCGGGGCTCGCCTGCCTGGCTGGACAGATGCCCACTGCCGCCCTGCCAGGTTCGAGCGCGCCCTCTGGTGGCCGTGGGTGGATGGGCTTGAGCTCTAGAGGCTGGGAGCACGGTGGGGGCCACGCCCCTGGTGACCCTTCACAAGGGGGCAGTGAGGGTCCCAGGCCCGGCTGGCAAGAGAGGATGGACATTGGGAAGAAAACGTCCCCAGGACTGGGGAGCAAAGGAGAAAGGAAGGGCTTAGGTGGCCAAGTGGGTGATGATGCCGGTAATAGTTGTAGACGTCATCGCTGCCATTTGGTAGGCACTTAGTGTTTGAGGCACAGAGAGGATGAGTCTTTGCTTGAGGCCACCTGGGGCGGCAGGCGGTGGTTCTGGGCTGTGAATCCAGGCCTCAAACCTGTGCTTTGAGCCTTGCTCCTCCTTGCTTCTTCTCCGGGCCTGGCTGTGCTGGAGGGAGTTTTTTTTTTTTTTTTTTTTGAGACAGAGTCTTGCTCTGTTTCCCAGGCTAGAGTGCCGTGGCGTCAGCCTAGCTCACAGCAACCTCAAACTCCTGGGCTCAAGCGATCCTTCTGCCTCAGCCTCCCGAGTAGCTAGGACTACAGGCATGTGCCACCATGCCCGGCTATTTTTTTCCATATATATTTTAGCTGTCCAGATAATTTCTTTCTATTTTTAGTAGAGACAAGATCTCACTCTTGCTCATGCTGGTCTCGAACTCCTGACCTCCAGCGATCCTCTCGCCTCAGCCTCCTAGAGTGCTAGGATTACAGGCATGAGCCACCGCGCCCGGCCGGAGCAACAGTTTTGACACACTGACTGGAGAACCCTCTGGGCTGGTGGTCCCTAGGATAGTGACCTAGAAATTCCAGGCTCAGGAGGACTCTGTGAGCTCAGTCAGTACCAGCGCAGGGGGGTGACAACCGTCCAGTCCCAGGTGGCTGGAAGCTGACCTCTGAGGGTCCTCGCTGGGGCCCTCCCTGGTGGGGCAGGAGGCACCCTCTGGCCACCCTCCCCTGGAGGTGTCATCCAGTCTCTAACACCACGTCAGTCCCAAGATTCTGCCTCTAGCTGGCCTCTTGGCTGGCACCTGGGTACCGCCTTGGCCTGTTGACCTTATGCCCTGGGCACACTCCTGACCTTTCCCCGGCTTGCTTCTCCCAGTCTCCCTCCTGCCCGTACTTGACCTCTGCAGCTCTTGCTCAGACTCAAAGCCTGGGGCCTTGGTTGACCCCTCTTCCCCTGCACCCATGAGGCTCCAGCTCCTGATCCTGCTGCTCCACCTTCCGCATGTCCAGATCTGAGCACAGCCCCCAGCTGCACCCCCGCGGGTCCAAGCCGTCAGTGCCACTTGCCTGGATTGCTACAATAGCCTCTTGACAGGACACCCTGCTGGTCCCTGCCAGCTTATCTGTTCTCCAGCTTTAGCCAGAGAGACCCTTTAGCTGTGAGGTCAGAGCACAGCACTCTCCGCTTGGAGCCCTCCAGTGTCTCCCAGCTTGCCCAGAGTCAAAGCCCCAGTCCACACGAGGCCACACGAGTATATATGAGGTCACTCGAGTCCCCAGCCCTGCTCTCTAGGACCTCATCTCCTGTCTCTGCCTCAGTGCTCCCTCTGACCACAGTGGCTTTCCTGCTGCTGCTTGAACTTGCCGGGTACGTACCTGCCTCAGAGCCCTCACACTGGCTCTTCCCCAGGTGCCTGCAGGGCCCAGCCTCACCTCCTAGTCTCTGCACAAACACAGCGTCCAGTCGGGCCCCCGTGGCCCTGCTGCTCTGCCTTTGACCTGCTGTGCCCTAAGTTATCCCTATGTTGAGGCAGGGACCGCTGCCTGCTTGGTTGCCCCAGACAGTCAGCATCCGGACAGAGGCCTGGAGCACGCACCGTGGGCTCCTGTTAGATGTCTGCTGAATGCCGGAACCTTGTGTCTGGAACAGTCGCCCTGTGCCCACAGCATGCCCGCAACCGCGCCCTGAGCAGGCCTTTCCTTACCCTATATGATCATTCTGTCTGCTGAGAGAGGCCCTCTTCTTAATCCTCTTTTACAGATGAGGAAACTGAGGCCTCGAGAAGTTGTGTGGCTTTCCAGAGGTCACACAGCTGCGTCCTCTGAGCTGCCATCAGCCGCAGGGTGGCTGTGGTGGGTGCAGGAACAGGTGCGGCTCAAGTGATAGTGGGATGAGAGCCGACCCTTTCTGGGCCCTCGCTGGATGCCAGACACAGTTGTACGTAGGTCACATTTGTTAACTCGTCTGAGCCCCACGTGTCTGTGAAAGAGAGACTGCTATCACCCACCCCCTCGGCATTTTGTGAGCATCCAGTTCTCGCCCTGTGCTGTCCCTGCGAGTCTTTGCAGCAGCCGTTGGGACCGTTTGTTATCTGTGTTTACAGAGGGACTGAGATGCAGAGAGGTCGTGTCACTGTCCAAGGTCACTGAGCCAGTAAGTAGGAGACCTGAGATTTGAACCCAGGGCCCAGAGCTGTCCTTCTGGGCTCTGCTTCTGAAGCCCTGTGGCCCCTCAGGAGCGCAGTCCTCATGGTTTGCCAGGGCACCTGTGGCCAATGGGCAGCATGATGCCATTGCTTCTGGAACACGGCAGAGGGCACTTGGGGCACGTGCTGATCAGAACACTGGTGGCTCTTCCCAGGCAAAGGCTGCTGCTGCCCCTAAGCCCTGGAGGCAGGAGTTACAGGGCACCTCTGAGGTGCTGGGAGCCAGACACTGTAGCTCGGAGATCGTCATACCGAGTGCAGATGTTCATCAGTCCACGTGTTCAATTTTTGTGTCACACCAGTCTTTATGGGATTCCTGAGCCAGACCCGGCGCCCTGCTAGGTCCTGGGACACAGCTGCCCACAGTCAACTTAGAGCTGTCCTGGGTCCCAGCTCACGCTGCCCGCACCCTGTCAGGTGCACAGGGCCACTGCAGCCCAGCCACCTCTCAGCCTCCTGGCCTGTCCCGTGGAACCCACAGCTCTCTACATGGTCTCGTGATAACGTAAGGACAATGTGCTGAGACTCCCGCGTGGCTGCCTGGTAGACATTACTTCTCTTCTTTAGTATTTTAAGCTGGGAGAGAACCAAGTTAAAGTTCATCAGCGGCTTCCAACCTGGGAAGGGCAAGCGTGAAGCCGTCCCCAGGCATCCGTGTTCCAGGCCTTGGCGTCAGCACCGTGCGGGAGGCTCTGGCTGGCTCTGCCTGGGGCAGCTGTGGGGCCTGCACGAGCAGGAGCTCTTGGTCTTCCTCCTGCTCCTTCTGCCAGGGCCCTGGATTACGGAAGGAATATGAGCACCCCTGCTGAAAGTTCCCGTGACACGGAAGTGTGTGAACTGAAAAGTGAGTGAGCCTTCTTTCCTGTCTCCTCCGAGAGGCCCCTGCTCCCCGACCGCAGCGCAGAAGGCCCCACTGGCCTGGCCCTGCTGACCTTTGCCCACGTCTCCTGCAGTGTCCCTGTGGGTCCCCCACCGCCCCCTGCGACCCGCCTTGGTCTGTTGCTCTTCCCTCTGCCTGGGCACCGACACTCCCCACCTCGTCCAGCCTGGCGCCGGGTCATTCGCGTCTCAGCTAACATCCCCTCATCTGAAGTGGCGCCTCCCCCCACATCCCCGCACTGTCTTCCGAGCACCCAACCCCGTGAGGTGTCGCGTGTGTGCCTATGGTCCGTTCCCCCAGCCAGGGCCCGGGCCCTCTGGCGTACTCCCCACTGCACACCTGGCACCCAGAACGCTGCCTGGCTCCACAGTGCCGTGAGTGAGGTGCGCAAGAGGCTGAGGTCCATCCGGGGTCCAGGGGTGCAGAGATGGTCTCAGCCAGTGAGTCAGAAACAAGCTGCAGGGCAGGGAGGTGCAAGGCCACCGCCACCAAAAACCTTAAGTGTGTAGGTCTGTGTGGGTGTATCTGTGTCATAATTCCACCTGACCACTCTCCAGTAAAACACACTTGGCTTAATGGTGCTTTGGGGGCTTGCACACAGTGCTTGGATGGTTCTGAGAGGCCGCGTGCCAGACGCAGAGGGTGGTCCCTTAGCCCTGCCTGGCTCCGTGGCCTTTCCAGCTTTCGGCCAGTGGGTGGTGCTATAGCTACATAAATGTCCTTAGTGGTGAAAGCTGCAATTCCACACTTGGGTTGTCTCGAGCTGTTGTGGGTGGGGCGGGGACAAGCCCATGCAAACCAGAGTGGGGAAGCCCCAGGCCGCCCTTGCCGGCATAGCTCTATAACTTTCCCAGCCGCTCCTATTTCCTGCCCAGCCCCAGTTGCCTCACCGAGCCTGTCCTGGGGCGTTTACAACCTCAGACACAGTCACAGAGTCCCCTGAGCCCATGCCATGCACCTGAGAATGGGCTAGGAGAGGGGTAAGATCACGGTTTCCCACCCATACCTTCAAAGAGGCAGATTCTGGGCCTAGGGTGGGCCTGGGAACTTGCATGTTTGCCACATACCTGGCGAGTCCTCTTGCAGGTGGGAGAGCTGCGTGTTGGTGCCACGGGGGTGGCTGGTGGGTGGTAGGAAGAGCGCAGATACACATCCCAGGGCTGCACTGACCTCCTTGCCAGGTGACATGGGGCAGCTTGACTAATATGTCCCCCTTGCAGAGGGGGACTGTGAGGGTCACCGGGGCAGGCGACACCAGAGCAGGCCCAGGCCCCACAGGCAGCCTCTCCCTCCCCTGCCCCCCACCCAACCAGTGAGCACCTCATTCTCTGTCAACATCCTGAGAAAGGTGATTGTTTCAGTAGAAAGTTGTAACGGTACCAAGTGCTCTGTTTGGAAGACGAAGACCCACATTTCCCACTGTGCAATCACAAGGCCATCTTCTGTGTCATTCAGTCAGCAAAGGGGAAAAATAAGTTG
>JAQIFY010006380.1:0-10351 GCA_028533085.1 Varecia variegata
TATATCTATATCTATATATATATGAAAGATTCTGTGTCTATAGACTGGAACTCAAAATAGTATCTGCTTCATAAAGCCATGGTGAGTCTTAGTGAATAGAAGAATTCCTAATGCAAAGAAAGCACTATAGAAAGAAAGGTTAACCACTATGAGATGGACGCAGACATGAACATATGTACACAGAGGTACAGTTGCCCCTTTATCGATATCAAAATGTATTATTAAAACACAAATACACCCTTAATTTTTTTACTGCACCCTGTGCTCTCCAAAAAAAAGTTTAAGTAATTATTTCTTTAGAAGTACTTCGATGTCTACCAAAAATTGAGTGTGCTATTTATTTGCTCTGCCTGTGTGCACTTTTGGAAAAGGGAGGTCTTAATTTAACCTTCAGCAATAGCTGCTGTAATCAAACTTTTTTGTACCATATGGACTCCCTCCAATAATTTTCCCTTAATGTGGCACACTGTTTTGAATACAAGGTAATGCAGTGCCAACATTAATTTATTCTCAGAAGCAAGTCTTCACTTTCAATCATTTTTTTCCATCTGTGTCAGAATGGTAATTATAATTTCCAACTTAGTGCATGTAGACTTTTAAGGTTAAGACATGACGAAGGAAAATATGCATATTATCAGGACATATTTAAATGTGCTGCTAAACCTAAAAGTCTGTGCAAGTCTTGCTCTGACTGACCTCACCTGTGCAGTCACCACCTGCTCGCTTCACTCAGTCTGATCTACGTATGCGCCGTCTTTGAGGCTTTGGATCCCACCCTCGCCTGCCTCTTGACTTTTGTACACGCTGCTTCAGATCCTTGAAATGCTCTTGCCACAGTATTTTTTAATCACTATAATATAAAATTGCAGGGATTGAGAACATTTTAGATAAATAACCACCAGAGATATAAAGAAATCCAAACAAATATAAATAAGTAGTAATTCTCGACTTTGCAAGCTTTTTTAAATTGGGGTAAATGTCACAGTGAATTGCACATTTCTTGCCTGTTACATTTAATTACTTTTGAGATATACTCGTACATTTGCATCACCCAAACAAGATGTGGGCTATGTCCATCTTCTCAGAAGTTTCCCTATGCTCCCATGCCTTAGTTTTCTAGCCATTGCTCAGATTTTTATTACCATAGATTAATTCTGTCTGTCTTTGAACTTCATATGTTGCTTTTTGTTTTACTTAGTATCATATTTTGAGATTCATCCATGCTGTTGCATATGCCGGTATTTCTTTCCTTTTTTAAAAAAATTCTGTTATATGCCTGCTTTTGGTGTTTGTTTGTTTTGACATTTTCCTGTTGATGAACATTTGGTTTGTTTCTAGTTTGGGGATATTATGAATAGTGCTTTTATGAATAGTCCTGCATGAGTCTTTTGGTAAGTATATTTTCATTTCTCTTGGATAGATACTTAGGAGTAACATTGTTGAGTCATAAAGGAAGTGTATATTTAGCTTTGTAAGAAAATTACAAAGAATTTTGCAAGATATTGTAACATTTTGCAATGGTCCTCAACCTTTTTGCCACCAGGTACCAGTTTCATGAAAGAATTTTTCCACAGATGGCGGTGGGGTTGGGGATGATTTCAGTATGATTCAAGCACATTACATTTATTATGCAATCAAACCTCTGCTAATGCTAATGATATTCTGTATTTGCACCTGCTTCCCAGCACTAGCATCACCGCCTCAGCTCCACCTCAGATCATCAGGCATTAGATTCTCAGGAGGAGCGAGCAGCCTAGATCCCTGGCATGTGCAGTTTACAGTAGGGTTCACCCTCCTATGAGAATCTAATGCCTCTGATCTGACTGGAGGCGGAGCCCAGGCGGTGATGCCAGCGATGGGGAGCAGGTGTAAATACAGACGAAGGTTCACTGCCTCCCCCACTGCTCACCTCCTGCTGTGCGGCCCATTTCCTAACAGGGTGGCCTGGAGGTGGGAACAGCAGCCATTTTGTACTCCTTCCAATAATGTTTACAAATTGTACTTGCTCCACATTCTTCCAACATTTGGTTTAGTCATTAAATTGGGCATTCTTTTGGACGTGACATGGCATCTCATTATAGTTTAATTTTGTCTTTCCATATGACCAATAATGTTGAGTACATTTTATATGTTTATAGGGCATTCCTGTATCACCTTTATAAAGTTTCTATTTAATTATGTTGCCATTTTCAATTAACGTTTTTCTTTCTAATATTGAGTGGTAGGAAGTGTTTGCATTTTCTAAATGCAAGTCCTTTAACAGATATATATATGTGTGTGTGTGTGTGTGCGTGTGTATGTGTGTGTGTGTATATATATATATATTACAAATATATTCTCCCAATCTCTAGATCAAGCTTTGGTTTTAAAAATTCTGTGACAGAATAAACTAAAAATGAGGACCAACCTCTCATTTAAATTAGTAATGAGCCCTTCTGGTGCATTGAAAAGAATAGGTTCATTTGAACTATCATCAAATTAAAATTTATTCTATATTTCTGTGAAAATGTATCTAAAGTTAAAGATCCCCAAAAGTTTAGTTTACCTGTCTAATCTATGGCTCTAACAGTATTTTAAAGCCCATTAATTATTTTAGTAAAGTTAAAAGAATGAATTATTACTTAAAGTGGTACATACTTGCCATTTTTATTATTACATTATCATTCTTACTATATCTTTAAAAAACTAGAACAATATTTTTCAATATTGCCTGCATGGAAAACTGGAAATGAATTGCTTTGCTAAACTATAAAGATTTCTCTTCATCACATTAGCAGTCTAGACAGTTGCTATATTTTTTTAAAGGTCCTCAAATAATCAAGTTAAGAATGTTCTACTCCACTGAATATTTTACAATATTCAGATGAGAGGAAATTTCTATTTATTATAACCCAATCCAAAAAGGTTACATAAATTTTATTCTATGAGGGACCAAATAGTCATTATTTTAGTTTTAAACTAAGGTATTATCATATTAATTAATATAACCAATTCTATATTTGTTTATCAATGTAATAAATTAATGTATTTAATAAATCAATTATCTAATTTTTAGAACACTCACTCTAGAATACACTTTTCAAAGTTTTTGTAAAGTCTTCTTTCTGGGGGAAATTTTACCTGTTCCTTGCACAGAGAACCCAGTCAGCACAGACCCTGTGTGAGTGAGAAGTAAATTTTACTTTTTAAGTCACTGAGATTTTGTAGACTTTGTTATGCAGCCTTATCAGGCCCTTCCTGACAGATACGCTCTAACACAATTAGGAATCTCAATATTTTTATTTATAAACTGTAATGATGGAATAATAATTGAGTTTCTGAAAAGTCATAGCTGTAATTATCTGTGACAAAATATCTGTTTTGAAAAGCATAATTCTTACCAGAAGTCTTCCTGTGACAGATTGAGATGTCAGTAAATACATTCTATTTTTTTTTAATTTTGTAACTGAAAGAAAATTTATTTTTATCATTTTTTTCTAATCTTTAAATAAAAAAAATTTGGAGAAAATGCAGAAGAGTAAAAGAACTAAAAGTAGAGACTAGTCTTTTTAATGTTTACATATTTTGATATATTTCCATATTGACTTTTTTTTTACTTTATATTTGCATTTTTCACATACCAGTTTAAATTTTTATTTACTACTGCATATAAAAGCTACTCTGGAAATAACTACAAATTTCTAAAATACATTTTATTGTTTCCTGATTTATTAAGTAATAGATACAATCTTACATTAAGATTTGATATTTTAAGGTGCATCATTATGAATAGCAGTTATTGTACTGTGATATCTGTGAGTTCAGTAGAGATGCAGGGAGCTGTTATCCCACCACGAATGACCCCAGGTGCTACAAACTCTAATCAATCACTGTGCTTATGTCCAGGACTAGGTCCTGTTCTTTACTGTCAGGTTCTTGGTTATTTCTCATCTACTAGCCTCAGTTATTGGATTTTCAAAGATCTCTACTTCAAAAACTCCAAGGGAGAATTGGATGAGACTAATGTAAGTTATGGGTCTAGTATGTACTAGAAGCACAATAAATGGTAGCTCTTATTATTTATTTCCAGCTTTAGTGAGGCATAATTGACAAATTAAAAATCTATATATTTGTAGTGTACAACTTGGTGTGTTGTACCAATACATATAAATTGTGAAATAACCCCCCCATATCAAGCTGAGCTAATTTACATACCCATCAACTCACATAGTTACTATTTTTTTTCTTTTTTTTTGAAATGAGAACACTTAAGATCTACTCTCTTAGTAATTTTCAAGTATACCATATAGTATTGATAACTATAGTCACCATCTACACATGAGATCTCTAGAACTCATTCATCCTGCATAACTAAAATACAGTACCCTTGAGTAACATCTCTCCATTTCCCCCTTCCCCAGCCCCTGGCACCCACCCTCTACTCTCTGCTTACATGAGTTTGACTCTGATGCTGCATATAAGTGAGATCATACGGTATTATTTGTCTATCTGTGGCTGGCTTATTTCACTTTTTGTGTTGAGGTTAAGTCCCTTCTATACCAATTTTTTTGAGAGTATTTATCATGAATGAATGTTGAGTTTTGTCAAATGCTTTGTCAAATGAATCTATTGAGATGACCAAGTGTTTTTTATTTCTTTAATTTCTTAATTTGGTGTATCACGTTGATTTCCATATGTTTGATCATGTTTGCATCCAAGGGATAAATCCCATTTAGTAATGGTGTATGATGTTTTTAATGAACTTTAATTTATTATGGTTTGCTAATATTTTATTAAACATCTATGCTCATAGTTTTCTGCATGTTTTGCAGTTGTTTTGTCTCTTCCTCTCTTGCTGCCTTCCTTCCATATTTGCTGATTTTTTATATTTATTTTCTTTGATTATTTTTTCTTTATTTCTGTTGTAGCCATTATAGGTATTTTTTATGACTATCTCAAGCCTTGCATAAAATATCGTGTAGTTATAACCCACTATTTTAAGTTTATAACAACTTAACAGCAATCAAACACAAAAAATACACTTTTCCTCCCTCCCCCATGTACTTTGTATTCTTGTGAGAATTTGCTTCTTTGTATATTGTTTACCCACTAACAAATTTTATCTTTTAACTTTCATATTAGAGTTAAAATTAATTTACTCACCACCATTACATGGTCACAATATTATGTATTTTTCTATGTATTTTCCCCTACTAATGAGATTTATGCCTTCATGTGGTTTCACATGCTCTCTAGTTTGTTTTAATTTTATTTGAAGAAGTCCCTTAAGCATTTCATGAAAGGTCCATCTCGTGTAACAAACTGTCTCCAATTAATTTTTCTGGAAATGACTTTATCTGTTCTTCATTTTTAAAGAATAGTTTTACCAGGTATAGTAATATCAGTTGGCAGGGTTTTTTTAATTATTATTTTAGTCCAGGTTGAACATCCCTAATCCAAAAATCCAAAATTTGAAAAGCTCCCAAATCTGAAACTTTTTGCATGCCATATGATACCATAAGTGAAAATTCCAAATCTGACCTCACATGATTGGTCTCAGTCAAAATGCAGTCAAAACTTTGTTGCATTCACAAGATTCTAAAAAAAATATTGTATAAAATTACCTTCATTCTATGTGTACAAGGTGTATATGAAACATAAATAAATTTCATGTTCAGACTAAGATCCCATGATCAAGATTCGTTAAAATCCAAATTCCAAAACACTTCTGGTCCCAGGCATTTTGAATAAAGAACACTCAACCTGTACTTTGAATAAATCATTTCATTTTCTCCTGGCCTGAAATGTTTCTGCTGAGAAATCCTCTCATAATCTTCTAGAAAATCCTTGATATATGATGAGTCTCTTTTATCTTGCTACTTTTGACATTATTTCTTTGTCCTTGACTTTAAACAATTTAATTATAATTTGTTTCAGTGTATTCTTCTTTTGGTTGATTTTATTTGGGTGTCTTTGAGCTTTATAGAGAAATGAAGACTAGTAACAGTCTGGTTATGGGACTGCATCAGTATGATGTTTGTGGGGTCAAACGGCCCAGTGATGAAAGTACTTAAAAGTAGGACAGCTAAGTAAAGGAAGAAACACTTTTCAACTTTCTGTTTTTCTCTGTACCTGTCTTTTGTTTGTCCATTCTTTCTTTTTCCTCTCCTTCCTTGCAGGGTGAAGGTCACTGTGACTGATGGATGGGCAGAAATCAATGGTGGCTGGCTCCTTGGTGACACGAGTCAGTCCCTCCGACAGGCTGATGGCAGTCACCCAGCCTTCACAGTCCTCACCCCCTCATGCTGGCAAATGTCACATTTGGAATTCATTTGCATAGCTGGGTAGCATTCCCTGTGGAGATACATTGAACAATTTTGCAGCTGTGGCGGCTTGAAATAGAAAAGCTAATGCGACTATCTGGTGGCTTCCTCAGTGCCTTTTTCCCTAAACTCTAACTGGGAATTCTTGACATAGAAAGGATGAGAATCATTTAAAATGGAAGGGAAAAGTTTGTAAAGCTCTCAGGTGTTATTTTTGGTGAATATTATCCGGCACCCTGCATTTTGAATTCAGCATCACTTGCCTGTAGTTTCTGCATTCACCTCTGACTATATTTACCTGCTTTGCTTCATGGATTGTAAAGAGCAGTACTTTGGGTTCATTAACAGGTACATTGCCTTTTCCCTATGGGAAAATAAAGACTTAAGTAACTTTCTTGAAGTTCAACAAAATGGCAAAAGTGTTTTTCCACTTCTAACGTTTCTCTGTATTTCCTTCTATTTGTGGTATCTCTCTCTCTTTATCTCTCTCTCTCCCTCTTGTCCCTCTCTCCCTCTCTTCTTTTCTTTTTCACCCTTTCTCTTCCCCTGTCTCTCTCTCTCTCCACACCAACATACCCCCCCACACACACACAGAGGCACATGGAGGTAATGCATTGTGAAATTGAGGCCTTTGATTCTCCTCAATTAATTAAAATTTTTACTTGTAGTAAGAGTAAACAGTAATAAGGAGAGTTGGATGTGTATTTATCTGATTTTTAAAATTTATTGTTAAAGTACAACTTACATACAGTTCAGTGTAAAGATCTGAAGTGCATTTTCTGATGAGTCTGACAAATGTGTACACACCCACGTTACCTACACTTCTGTTAACACGTAGCTATTTCCGTCACCCTAGAAAGTTCCTGTGTGAGTCTCCCTAATCAGTCAGTTTGCCCAATCCCCGTGGCCACTGCTCTGATTTCTGTCATCACAGATTAGTATTTTCTGTCTTAAGATTTCATGTAAATGGAATTCACACAACGAGTGCATTTTTATGTCTGCCTATTTTTTCAGTACTTTCAGGAGAGCTTTTAACTCCCAAACGTGTCCACGCTGAACCTCTAGAAATTTGTCAAGTATAGTTTAGGTTTTTCTGCCCGCAGGGCTGGTTCCCACAGAAGTTTTTGTTCCAGTTTCTGCTCCAGTAAGTTGTGATTCTCTGTATCCACCTGTCTGTCTCTTCAATTTTGGGGTCAGTATTTTTCTTTGTGACTTCAAGTGTCTGATGGATCTAAGAAGAATTGTTGATTTTTGGGGTTTTTTCGAGCTATTTCTTGTTGTGAAGTTGCAGTGACAACTTTCAAGCTCCTTACATGCCAGACCAGAAGGCAGAAGGCAGAAGTCTCTCGGTATTATTTCAATTCTTTGAATTTATTGAAAATTACTTTCTTATCCGTGATATGATCTACCTTGTTGAATGTTTCAAGTGCACTTGTGAAGAATATGCATTCTACAATTGAGGGTGAAGTTTTCTCTAAATATTGATTAGTTTTAGTTCATTGATATGCTGGTAAAATCTTTTATATACCCTTGCTAATTTTGGGTCTATTTTTCTATCCATTGTTGAGAAGTGCTGTAAAGTCTACAAATATGACTGTGTATTCAACTATGTATCCCTCTATGTTTTCAATTTTTTTTGCTCTATTTTGAAGCTTTATTTAAAGCTTTATTATTTTAAAGCTGTATTATTTGATACATACATGGTTGAGATTGATATGTCTTTTTGATGAGTTGATCCTTTTATGGTTATGAAATGGACCTCTTTGTGGAAGAAATGATGTAAAAACCCTATGGATTCCAATCAACATCTCCTATTTTTATTTTTACTGACTTTAAACACAAAAATCTCATGTTGGAATCCTTTCCATAGATTTCCTTTTCACCCTGAGGATAAAATCTAACCCTTTCACCCCACCAGAGCCTATAGGTTTTACCCATGTCCATGTTTCTGATATAGCTCATACCAAGTTTTCCTTCATACTCTAGGCACCAGTATTTTGTAGCAAAAAGTATGTCTGTTTTTTCTCACTCAGGAGGTAGTAGAAACTCACTAAATACTTGTTAATCACAAAATAATTGTTGGGTATTATGGCTAATGCAAAGCTCAAATAAATAAGTAGTTTATTTAAGCAAGAAAGGTGCAGAGAAACTTGAATACATTTGATGATGGAAAAAAATTTAGCAAATTTTCATATTTAATCAATTCTAAGGCACACATTTTTACTACTTTTTTAATCTAAGAAATTAAGATTTGTTGTATGGCATCTTAGGATCACAATGACACAGACATCAAGCATGACTTGTTTCCTGTGCAAACTTGAAAATGAATGCTGTTACTGAAGACATAACTATATTTTGTAAGCCCTTAACATTTCAGTCAAAAAACATGTAAAGGTGATTGTAGGGAAGGCTATGAGTCCTGGGTATTTTCTGAAAATTTCCCTTGATGCCATGTGTGAATATTGATAAAGAGACAGTACCAAATTGTACAGATTTGGCATCACTGGCTTGGAGCAGGATTCCAGAGAAAATAACAGAGCCCTTCTTTTTAAAAAATATGGATTCATCTACATTTTGAGGACATAGAGGACAATATTGTACAGAAAATCCCAGATATTGATGACTCTGAGTCAAAAAGAAGTTCAAGAGATTCCAATCTGGAATGGAGATTTAGGATAATCTTAATTTATTTTTTAACATATTTTCCTTTTTATATAATAAATGATAAACAATCTATGCCTAAAAGTTAAAGACACTTTTTCTCAATAAGTATATATGTTTCTAACAAGTGACATGGTTAAATTAACTGCTTTTACTCTGTCATAGTGGTACAAAAATTATGGTACATTTTACATTTGATGACAGCTAGGATGTAATGAATTATTTCATTTCCTGGCTTCATGGTTTATCTAACCATGGAGGCAAGTTTGCAGGGAGGCTTTTCTTCAATGATCAGGCAAAACTCAGGGCAATACAAGTTTACTTCTGTCTATAATTTTATTCTGGGACATGGAAACATAGCAGAACACTAACTTGGCCCTATCAGCCACTTCACTGACATACTTACTTAGCCTGCCCTAGCATATGGGAGTATTCAAAGCTCAGGTGCATTTTGCTTGGGTTTTATCACTTGTAAAGCTGTGCAACAAAAATTATTTGTCTTTTATCATTTATTTAAATTGTTTTCTCTTTGACTCTCAATTTTCTCTTCTTATAGTAATGACATGTAGCAATAGAATTAGATATGATATATTTTAGAGGAGTTAATTTCTTATCCAATATGAAGACATATGTAAGTTTGTTTTACAACATTTCATAGTGAAACCATATTTGGCTGGATTTTGTTGCTGTTGTTGTTGCAGGTACTTAACTATAAATTAAAAGATACAGGGCTATTCAGATTATCCATCTTATTTATTTAGGTTTGACACTTTATGTCTTTCTGGTAATCTTTCCGTTTCATGGTCATTGTGATATTTATAGGCATAGAGTTCCTCAAAATATTCCCTATTACACCTTGAGTGGCTGTAGGGTCTGTAGTGATGCCCCCTTATTCTAATCCTCAGGTTGGTAATTTTAATCATTTTTGTTCTTAAAACTGGAAAAAATGTTTACCAGTTCAAATCAAAGTTTTAAAGAAACATTTGGTTTTATTAATTTTCTCTATTTTTAAGTTCAATGACTTCTCCTTATTTTTTTTTCCTTTTACTTGTTTAAGTTGACTTTGTTCTTTTATTTTCTCATTTTATATGGTGGAATTGTAAATAAAAGATTTGTGGTATTTTTTTTTCAACCATATGAGTTTAATGGCATAGATTTCCTTCTAGTCACTGCTTTAGCACCATCCCATGTATTTTGATATGTTGCATTTTTATTTTAATTCAATTCAAAATATTTTCTATTTTTGACCCATATGTGTGTTATTTAATTTCTTAATATCTGGGTATCCTCCTCCAAATGTCTTTCTGTTATTACTATCTGTATTTTATTGTATGATTTTTACTCTTATTTACTTGTAATTATATTTTATTATTAATATTACCTATTAG
>JAQIFY010006381.1:0-10350 GCA_028533085.1 Varecia variegata
AAAAAAAAAAAAAATAAAGATAATGAAATAAAGAGCACAACAAGTTAGTCTCCACATATTCCAGGGATATCATCAGGATAAATGGAAGAAAAGGCTTCCAGTTGATGCCTTAGGTTAAAGTGAGATTAAAGATTATGGGCTCTGATTCAGAAACAATGACTGTTTGCAGGAGTAGAAAACTCACTTTAAATATCTGAAAGTGAATATTGCTAAATTGCTAATCCCAAGAGTTGATGGGTGGTGGTTATTTATTGTTCCAGTTATAATAATTACTGACACTTGGCTTTTGTGTGAAAGCTAAAACCTTATGCTGATTATTAAAATCTTTGGTTATCTCTTTTGTCCTGGTCATTTTATCATCCACCTGAACCTTAGTAGAAGGAAGGAAACTTGAATGAAGATCAGTCAGATTGGCTACTTAAGGACAAATCTGGTTTCTGAGAGTTGGTCAAAATAATTAGGCAATATGAGATTTCCTGTTTTATTCTCTATGCTTCATTTTCCCTCTTGGGAGAGCTTATTGCAGTTTGTTTTGTTTACATATAATGTCTATTATTATTGGTTCCTTTTCGTATATGTGAGCCGTAAAATGAGTGCTTTTGTAGATGGTGTAGAAACAAGCTTAGTTTAATTGTTCTCTTACCAATGTATATCACCAATAAACTAGATCTACTTCCTCAGTTTAAGCTTGGCATTGACAAAGCATGTTTTCCAGTGGAACCCAGTGAAGCACTCCATGAGGAGCACACCCTTGTCAGTATGGTACATCTAGTTGACTCAAAGGCATTGCAGGGTGAAAACATAACTGCTTGTTATTGCTCAAATGTAAAAGGGTGCAATGGCTGTGTTTATATAATAAAAACTCAAACTTTGGTGTTACATGTTGAATTCTTCCTTCAAATTTTTCCAAATTTTATCTTGTTTAGAATGGTATTAACTTGTTTTAATGTTCTACCAGGAGATGTACTTGCAGAGTCTTTTTACACCAGGACGATTCACAAATGCAGCTTTATGTAAAGCTTTACAGGTCAGTGAGAAAATATTTACTGCTAATTTAAGACTATTTCTTATTTTGTTACTATATTATATAATTAATAATTACTGTTTTGGTTTGCATATATTAAATACTGAACATACTTCTGCATTTATATAAACATGTGTTTATAAGTACTACTGTAATTGTTTTTAAATGTTCTTTCCATTAAATAAGACTCCTAGTGAGGATTCAGAGGTAGGGGTTGCTTTCCCAATAACTAGTGAAACATGCCAGAGGCAAAAAGAGAAACTGACGCCTACGCTATTTTAAAAAGATACCATACTATACTGAATATAATCTCTATACTTGAAAGAAATTTAAAGTGTTTTTTGGTTAATTTTCATTATAGTCTGTTTGTGCCACTTTGTTAATACAATGAATATCTGAGTTGGTCAGATTCAAGAAAAAAATTTTTAACTTTAAAGTGACATAGTCTAAGAGGTGCCCAGTGCTTTACAAAAGTCTTTAAAGTTACATAGCCTTCCATAAATTGTCACTTAGATTCCTGGATTTAAAATACAATTATGTTCATGGAATTCAAAAGTACCTTACAGTCTCCTAGTCGGACCTCCAACACAAAGCAGAAATACCTTCTGAAACTTCTCTGATAGACGTTTATTCATCTTTTAATTGTCTTTACCTCCAGTGACAAGTTTCTCACTAGCTCTTGTGTGTTATTATTCCCAAACTGTGCCATTTCAAAGTTCTTAGGTATTGGCTTGAATTTTAACCTCCATCCTTTTGGTAGCTCCTTTCTTTTGGAACTTCACGTACATGTCTCTCTTCTATAAAACAACTATTCAGGTATTTAAAGAGTCTTTCCATGTTGTCTTTCTCCAGACTAAACACACGGAGTTTCTTAATTTTCTCTCAGATGATGTGGTTTCCAGACCCGTAACTTTTCTTCTAGGTACATTCTTGAATATCTGGCCATTGTATGCTTTCAGTTTTCTCTCTGATAAAACTTCAGGGTGACATGGTCACCTTTTCTGACCGTGTTTTTTCTTTCGTCTCAGCAGCAGTTCTTCCTTGTTAACAGTAATTAATATTTCTCATAGTATCTCTTGCACACTGAGATATTGAATAATCATTAAGGTAATTATCAAATATATTTCTTTAGGAGAATCATTCCCAGTAGAGTGACCTACTGCCATTGATATTTTAGCTTATCTTTGTGCCAGTCTCAGGATATGTATGTTTGGCATCATCTACATCTTCTTTCCAGCTGAGCAACAGCACTTATTTTGCTTTTTATAATGATTTAAATGTACTCTATTATAATTCTTTCAGATTTATGGATTTCTGTAGTTTATTCTGGTCTGTAGAAACTATTTCAGAATTGCTGTGATTTCTCTTTCGGAAATTATTTGCACAATGTTAGGGATAAATGTGTATTCCAGACATGCTCAATCTCTATTGTACAGTTGTATACTGCTTCATTGCCATCTAACCCAGAGTATTTTTCATTTTGGGGGGAGCATTATGTAGTACTCTAAAATGTTTGGGTTTTTTTGTTTGTTTGTTTGTTTGTTTTTGTGGAGATAGTCTCTCTCTGTCGCCCTGGCTAAAGTGCAGTGGTGTCATCGTAGCTCACTACAACCTCAAACTCCTAGGCTCAAGCTTTCCTCCTACCTCAGCCTCTCAAATAGCTGGGACTATAGGCACATGCTACCACACCCAGCTCATTTTTCTATTTTTTGTAAAGACAGGGTTTTGCTCTTGCTCAGGCTGGTCTCAAACTGCTGATCTCAAGCAATCCTCCTGCCTTAGCCTTCCAAAGTACTAGGATTGCAGGTGTGAGCCACCACTCCTGCCCTAAAATGTCTGTTTTAATTTTAGATTTTCTGCCGAGGAACTGAGAGGAATTTGGATCTTTCCTCGAGTGAACTAAAGAAAGAAGTTACTTTAGCTGTTGAAAGTGAGGTGAGGTTTGGGTAGAGAAAGAATAATAATTTCTTTCATCTTGATATGGGGCAGATTGGTATTGAGGAATTGCTAGAATTGTTCACTTGACCTTGTTAGTCGGAAATATAAATGTTTAAAAGTTTTAATCAGAGAATTAGATACACATTTATGTAGTCTATGGCCCTTAATATATAAGGATTAACCTGGAATTAAACTTTGTGTAAAAAATAAAATTAAAAGATACAAATAAAATGAAAACAATAAGAAAAAATATGTAAGGAATATTCATTTATCTGTAGCTTAGTAAAATGACATTGAACAATTATGTTCTTTGTGGAAAAAGATCCTGAATGGTATCAAGAGTTTAACTTCTTTCTTGTTTGCCAGCTTCAAGGAAGTGTAACGGAGTATGAATTCTCCCAGGAGGAGTTTCGAAATTTACAACAGGAATTCTGGTGCAAGTTCTATGCCTGTTGTCTTCAGTATCAAGAAGCCCTCTCTCATCCTCTCGCCCTACACTTGAATCCACACACAAACATGGTGTGCCTGCTGAAAAAAGTAAGGAAGCCGGAGCATAGAGAAGAACTTTTCTAGATAGTTCAGTGGGTCTTGCAGAGTGTTAGTCTGGTGAATGTTGTACGTAACTTTTAGGACTTTGTATTTATATTTTTTCCCTGAAATTCTAATTCAGTTGTATTTAGATAGTTTTTTGCATTATCATCTACATATTTTTGCATTTCATCTTATTTACTTTTTATATCAAAGTAATTTCAAACTTAAGGTAGAAGTTACAAGAACAATACAAAGGATTTCTGTATATCCTTCACCCGTATTCATATAGTTTATATTCGGATTTTGCCAATTATGCCCATAATTTTTCTTCCTGACCCAGGATCCAATCCAAAGTCTTATATACATTTAGTTGTCATGTTTCTTCTTTTTTTTTTTTTTTTTCCCCTCCCAATTTTTTGTGGAGACAGGGTCTCACTCTTGGTCAGTCTGGTCTGAAACTCCTGGCTTCAAGTGATGCTCTCATCTCGGCCTCCCAAAGTACTAGGATTACAGATGTGAGCCACCACTCCTGGCCTTAATATTTCTTTACCTTAATCTCAAACTATTATCAGCCTTTCTTTGTCTTTCATGACATTCATGTTTTTTGAAGACTACACTTACTGTTTTATATAGAGTGTCTCTCAACTTGTATTTGTCTGATGTTTCCTCATAAGAGTCATGTCTCATTTATTTTATACCTTTAAACATTCACTGATCACTTCTCAGCCTTTTGGCAAAGATCAAGTATAGTATCTGTTCTTATTAGTTTAATACCTTTTTTTTTTTTTTTTGAGACAGAGTCTCACTCTGTTGCCCAGGCTAGAGTGCCATGGCGTCAGCCTAGCTTACAGCAACCTTAAACTCCTGGGCTCAGGTGATCCTCCTGTCTCAGCCTCCCAAGTAGCTGGGACTACAGGAACGTGCCTCTATGCCCAGCTAATTTTTTCTATTTTTAGTTGCCCAGCTAATATTTTTTCTATTTTTAGTAGAGACGGGATCTCAGCTCTTGCTCAGGCTGGTCTCAAACTCCTGAGCCCAAGCGATCCTCCCATCTCGGCCTCCCAGAGTGCTAGGAATTAGTTTAATATCTTATACTTCCTCTATCCAAGGACAATATATTAAATGAATTTTTGGAGCAGGGAGTTGGAATAGGAGCTTATTCTGTCAACTCCATACATCAACCTGGTATTGTAGTACCTCCAGGGAACAGCGTATCCCTCCCACAAATAGAAAAAAGAAAATTTATAAAAATAAAAATTCACTGAAAAAAATGTAACTGGAAGATTTGTATTTCCAGGGATACCTGTCTTTCCTTGTACCCTCCTCCTTGGTGGATCATTTATATCTCCTGCCTGATGAGAACCTTTTGACAGAGGATGAGACAACCATATCTGATGGTAATAGTAATTGTTACATCCATATTTAATCCCCTTCCTACATGAATCCTATGCTTTGTTTCAGATGTATACAAAGAAACATTGATTGCCACAGTGACCTATACTGGTCACTTTACCATACTGTGGATATTTTAAGGAAAACTAAAGAGACTTAGGCATCTCTGAAACCTCAGATCCCTTGGCATTTAATTATTAATATTTTATTTTAATATAGTATTGATCAATAGATCTTCATTGTCTTGAGACATGAATATTTACTTTCTCTTACTCACAGATGTGGATGTTGCTCGGGATGTCATATGTCTTATAAAATGCCTCCGGTTGATTGGCGAGTCAGTAACTATGGATATGTCAGTTATGATGGAAATGAGTTGTTACAACCTACAGTCTCCAGAAAAGGCTGCAGAACAGATTCTGGAAGATTTGATCACTATTGATGTGTAAGGAGAATTTAGGGTAAAGTGCATTTTCTAATGGAAATTCAGCAATTTCTAGTGCCAAAGTTGGGTTTTTAATGTACTTTCAAGAATGTACATGGTGGCTTAAAGTGATTTCCCATGATTCTATTAAATAAATGGGTGTTTCAGCTTTTAAACAGAAAATTTAACCCACAAATTCAGGTCTGGAAGCAGACTCATGAAATATGATATAGGTATCAACTATTAACTGAGCTACAAATTGTAAAAAGTATTTTTCTCATATTCATTTTGTCTCTCATTTCTGAAAAATTAAAGGGAAATTTGCCATGTGGAGTGAAAGTATCTTGTATGCCAGAGTGATCATTCCTTTATTACGTGGCTGGGTTTCCTGTTTCATAAAACATTTAGCTTACAGGACATAATAGAGCCTGTCTTATGTATTCTCAGCACTAATAGGAGTTTTCTAATTGTCCTTATAGAGAAAATGTGATGGAAGATATTTGTAGTAAACTGCAAGAGATTAGGAACCCAATCCATGCCATTGGACTGCTTATACGGGAAATGGATTATGAAACAGAAGTGGAAATGGAAAAGGGATTCAATCCAGGTAAGTGACGGATCAACAAATGTGCTGCTTTGATTAAGAGAAAACAATGATATATTTAATTCCATTTTTCTTCTTATTACAGCTCAGCCTTTGAATGTTCGAATGAATCTTTCTCAGCTGTATGGTAGTAGCACTGCAGGGTATGTCGTATGCAGAAGTGTATGTAAAATTGCCAGCACTCGCTTCCTGATCTGCCGAGACCTTTTGATCTTACAGCAGCTCTTAATGAGGCTAGGAGACGCAGTAAGTACTACTTAAGGGAAGATTTATAAAATCTAAAACCCAATGAAGACCTACAAGTACAGAGCAGCAAAATGTCAGCTTTAACAGCACAGAGACTTTGTTCACTGCTTTATCCCCCATGTTTGGCCTTAGTAGGTGCTCTATAAATATTTGTTGAATTAAGAATGAATAAGCATCATAATCCTTATAAGATTACAGATTAAGAACATATATGAAGCAGATTGCTTTACTCTTTTTTTTTTTGTTTGTTTGTTTTTGAGACAGAGTCTTGCTCCATCACCCCAGGTAGAGTCCAGTGGTATCATCGTAGCTCACTGCAATCTCACATTCCTGGGGTCAAGCGATCCTCCTGCCTCAGCCTCCTGAGTAGCAAGGACTACAGGCATACACCGCCATCCATGCCCGGCTAATTTTTTCTATTTTTAGTAGAGACAGGGTCTCACTCTTGCACAGGCTGATCTCAAACTCCTGAGCTCAAGCAATCCTCCCATCTCAGCCACCCAAAGTGCTAGGGTTATAGGTGTGAGCCACTGTGCCCAGCCAGATTGCTTTACTCTTAACGTTTGTGTATGTATAGCAGTGGAAATTTTTCCCAGGTTTGCACTCCCAGAATTTAGTAGTAGTATTATTACTTTGGATATGATAGCAGAGTATTGTTTAGTGTAGAGGAGAGAGGAAAAAGAAGAAACAGAACTTCTCTCTTTATATAGTGCAAGCTTTACCCTAAACACAATTTTGAGATTGCAAAGTTTGTCTTTGTGGTCCTCCCAGCATCATTCTGTGCTTCCTCTTCCGTCCTATTCTCAGACCACCAAACTCTTGTTGCTGTCATGCGGTCCTAATTGCCCACCCTACTGAGTGTTCCTTGCTTAAAAATTACCTTTCTACCCATAGTCTGAAGTCTCAATTTTCTCTGGGTCAATAATCTCATTTGAGCCTGACAAGGAAGCAGCCTAGTTAAACCAATTCATGTTAATTAATGTGTAAATAGCCGAAAGTCCTTTGGGGCTCCTAGGAGTATTTATACTTTTTAAATCAGAATTTATTAGCTCAAATACATTGATAATGGTAGAATTTCTGGCAAAAATAAGAAAAAAACATTTAGGAAGGTAATTTTTTTAAGACCACCAAGGAGAAACAGGAACCTTTGCTGAGAGTCTGTTACTTAGGTTTGTTAGCCCTTACTGAGCTTTTTTGCTCCATGTAGATTCTTCTGTTTCTTTAGATTTTTTTTGTTTTTTAAAATAATAACCTTTGTTTTTCTAAACACAGAAATAATAGATATTCATTATAGAACCTTTATGAGATGTATGTATGCAAAAAGAAAATAAAAATTCATCTATTAATCTTCTCAGTGATAACTGCTATTTAAATTTTGGTATGTACCCTTTTTTCCTGTGCAAACAGTTTTTTGGTTCTGTTTATAAAATTAAAATATGCCACATAGTATTTTTTTGTAATCTAGTTGTCATTATTCCTCCACTTTGTAAATCTCATCAGCTTTTCCCATGTTATGAAGTATTCTACAACATTGTTTTTAGTAGTTACCTAATACAGTTTTGATTTATTCAACCAGTTGCGTTTGTGGCCATCCAGGTTGTTGCCAGTTTTTCCCTTACAGCTGTAACTTTCTGTGCATCTTTGATTTATCTCTAAGATAAGTTTGAAGAACTGGAATTGATTGGTCACAGGGTATGGACATTTTTAAGCCTTTGGTAGTATTGCCAGATTTGCCTCTAAATGGTCATGCCTATTTTTACCCAACACCCATAGCATAAGAGAGGATTTAGATTTCCCTGCTCCTCCTTCAATTCTGGAGCCACAGATTTAATGAAAGTTAAGCTTTTTGGTTGTTGCTTTCTTTTTCAGCATCAGCTCCAATGACTTGGTGAGCTGTCATTGATTATTTTGGGACTGTTAATTTTTAGGAAGCTATTTTGCCACTTGCTACCCCAAATTGTAATAGATGTGTTGCTTTTACAATATTGTCCCCTTTGTTTGTTATTTTATCTTATCTCCACCTGAACTGTAAAAGTTACCATTACTGATAGCTATTGTTTATTGTCTACTCTACCTACGCATCATGTATAGGTGATTTTGGGAGCCGGTCAGCTCTTTCAAGCTCAGCAAGACCTACTACATCGAACAGCTCCCCTACTGTTATCTTACTACCTCATTAAGTGGGGAAGTCAATGCTTGGCAACTGATGTTCCACTTGACACACTGTGAGTTTCATTGTCCTAATTATTTTTAAAACACTGTGAATTTAATTATTTTTTCCATTGTCTTAAAAAAATTTTTTCTTTAATCATGCTATAAAATTATGTGCCTTTAAGATTCAGAGAGCTTTCAGATACTTCATTTTCTAAAGGTTGAAGGCAACTTACAAGAATGAAAATTAAAATACATTCATTATTTTATATATACTTATTATATATGTGTGTGTGTGATGTACGGATAAATCATGTTGAAGACAAAATATTAAGATGAAGCCAGAATAAAAATGCTCTAATTATTAAAGGTAGGCTGAGCTTCTTTATAACCAAAAGAAGAAAGAAAATCAAAGAATTACAAGTTTCACGTTTTCTTTCCCTTTTTTTTTTTTTACCCTGAGTCTGCTTCCTAGGAAAGATTTACATTTTCAGTAAGATAAACTATTCTGATTGCTCTGGCTCTTCATTGAAAAATCACTGAGTGATTTGATGGGCAACAATCTAAATCATGACATTTTCCAATTTTTGTTACGTTTTCAGTGGAGCCTTTTATGTGCAATTTATTAAATAAATTGAAAGTGTTCTTAGTAAGATAACTTATAGAAGTAATGTTTGGCATAGGAGAATTTATTAAACTGTCCTTTTCCCTTTTCTCACAGGGAGTCTAATCTCCAACACTTATCAGTATTGGAACTAACAGACTCTGGTGCTCTAATGGCAAATAAGTTTGGTAAGGAGTGGACTGTGTATGCATTTGATTTTAAATTGTATATTCATTGAAATGGTCTTTTGTCATCTTTGCTCTGTAAAGATTGGCCAGGCTCTTTGCTTTCACTTTAAGAGGGCTGAGCAAGTTGTGGCCTGAGACCTCTGGTTGTGACAAGGGGTCTATGAAACTGTAGTCTCAGATCAGGCATAAATTAAGGGTGTGGTACATACATATACTGCTGCTTTTCCATTGTGTTCTGATGCTCCAGTGATTAATTCAACAAAATTATTTAAAAACTTACGAAGTTCATGGTAGCTTTTGTAATCTTGTCTTGGTCAACAAATATTTTAAACTTGAAAAGCTTGAAAACCATTATTCTAGAGAATTTATTTTGTATTGTTTTGGTGTCTTGGGACTAAATATACTGTAAAGAGGTCCTAGGAAAAGCACTTACATGTAGTGAGATCAGTGAAAAGAAATGACTATAACATTGAATTAAGTGGCTTTTTTATTGCATTCGTATAGTACTTCACAGTTTACAAACAGCTTCTATTCATATTGCCACTGATTATACTCATTCATTTTCTGTTTTGAAATGATGTGGTCTTTCTTATAAACGTAAAATTGGTAGACTGTCTGAATTGAAAATTGATATTACCATTGATATTACCATCAGTAGATGTGATTATCATAACTTTTTCTTTTTAAGTATCTAGCCCACAGACAATTTTGGAGTTATTCTTCCAAGAAGTTGCAAGAAAACACATTATATCTCATCTCTTCTCTCAACCAAAGGCACCTCTGAGCCAAACTGGATTGAATTGGCCTGAAATGATTACTGCAATTACCAATTATTTATTGCAACTTTTGTATCCTTTTATTTAAAAGCCAGTTGAAAAGTCTCCTATCTAAACAGTATAAGGCTCTGATTCTGCTTGTGTAATAAAGAATTTTAAAGAGTTTAGATGCTTACCTACCTAACAAGATTTTTAGGTATTTTCAGATTTGATCCCAATTTCTATTTTATTTTGTTTTTTACTCAGGAATTGAGCAAAATTTTGTTGATACACACACATTTATTCCTGGGTCTCTTTAAAGCACTCATTCAGCAATGATTTATTGAACAGCTCTATATACCAGGTACTATGTTACATGTTGGATGTCCACTTGCAGCAATAGTATGTATCTGCAGTATATTGGAAATTACCACCCAGGGATGAAATACATGCTTTATTCCATAGTTAACTAAGTTCTAAGCTGGGTGACAAG
>JAQIFY010006382.1:0-10349 GCA_028533085.1 Varecia variegata
GAGGTGTACCTGCCCCTTTTGTCTTGACCCTGTTTCCATCACCCAGATTTTGACATTCGAGCTAGATCTACGAACTCTTTCGATTTTATTTGCTCTAGAAATCTCAGACCAATTGTCCAGAAATGAAACTCCCTGATATAAAGGTGTGCCAAGATGGGGAATGCGATCAGGTGTAGATTTGGTGACAAAGACCAAGTGGGAAAGAAGGCTCAGTCTCTGAGAGAGGAACTTAAAAACATCTTCTAGGAAAGCTGTTCCTTACACAGATTGCCAACTAATAAATAGAGAAGGGACTCTTTTTTTCTTTTTCTTTTTTTTTTTCAGAGACAAGGTCTCACTCTGTCACCCAGGCTGGAGTGCAGTGGCATAATCATAGCTCACTGTAACCTTGGACTCCTAGGCTCAAGCAATCCTCTCACCTCAGCCTCCAAGGTACTGAGTTTACAGACCTGAGCCATCACACCCAGCCAGAGTTAGAAAATTATCAATGCCAAACTAGTAGATGGGAATTTGATGAGCAATAGGATATTTCCTTAGTCTCAGGGTGTACCCCTACAAGAAGCTTATTAATTATAAAGAAAAAAACAGTAACTTCACAGTGGAGAAACCTGGCAGACATCACCTTAGCCAAATGGTCAAAGTTAACCACTCAGTGATGAGACAAATTGGCATTACATATATGACCAGATGATGCACCAAGAGGGACACAACATCACATCACTGGCATTTCGGTGGGAAGTGTAAAACCTTCATCTTATCACGGGGAAACATTAGACAAATCTAAATTGTGGGGCATTCTACAAAATAATTGGGGTGCCATCTTCAGAAATGTCAAGGTCAAATAAAACAAAGAAAAGTTGAGATTAAAGATTCCAAATTAAAGAAGACTAAGGAGATACAAGTAAATGCAATGTATGACTGGAACAAAAAAAAAAAAAAAAAGAAAGAAAGAAAGCAAGAAAGCTATAAAGAACACTACACTATTGGGACAATTGACCAGACTTAAATGTGGGTTGTCAATTAGATCATAGAATTGTATTCATGCTGAATTTCCTGATTTTGATAATGTATTTAAGAGAATGTCCTAATTCTTAGAAAATACACAATGAAATACCTAGGAAAAAAAGGGCATAATATCTACAACTTTCTTGTAAAATATGTATATGTATATGTTATGTATTATGTATTTGCATAGATTATGTATTATGTGTATGCATATGCATATATATAATACATTATATATGTGTATATAGACTGAGACAGAGAATGATAAACAAGGCAAAATGTAAATAATTTGGGGAATTTGGATAAATTATACATGGGAGTTACTTCTATTATTCTTATAATTTTCCTGCATCATAGCACAATTAAAAAGTTATTAAAAAAGGAAAAATAATTGATGACTGTTATATGCTGCCTTGTAAGAAGAGATGAGGTATAATGCCCAGGAGCTTAATAATCCTTGGATCTTGAATTGTTGCTGCATTGATTTTTAGATGAATATGGGGACAATTGATATATTTATGGCATATATTTATGATAGCATCTTGCCACATACGACCTGATATATTTATTTACTTTTCTTTTGACATTCAAATTTTTCAAAAAAATCATTCTTTCTTAAAAAATTCCTGCCTTCTAGGCAGGAACACTTGACTGGTTGTCAGGACCCTTGAGCATATGACATTGGGCAAATCAATTCACTTCCTTTTGCCCCAGCTTTCTCATCATTTAATTGGGAATAACAAAAATATCCCGTCCCCCACAGAGCTGCCCAGGGGGGCGTGAGCAGAGAAGGTGCTCTGAGAGGTCCGAAGCTGGCTCTGTGCCCCGTGGGGCAGTCGATGGCCTGTCTCCAGGGGTGGTTCTGCTGCACTGAAGATGCGACCCTGCCCTCCCCCGCTTCACCTGGACACTGAGGGCATGTGCACTGACTGGCGCCCGGGACAGGGGCAGACCTGAAGTGGCATTGCCGATGCCTCAGCTCAGAAAGGCAAGTTCTCCACACACTGGGAGGTGGAGTAGTGACGCTTCCTCCAGATTAATTCTCCAGCTCCAACCCGCCGGCACCACTTGGGGCTGAAATAGGTAGTTGAGGCAAACAATGGGTTAAAAGACTGCAGAGCCACTGAACTGGATAACCTTGAATAATCAAGTGGTTTCAAGTTGAATTGAATTTTTAATTCTTAGCTGCTAGTGCCATTGGAGGGCCTAAAGCAACCCTGTGGTCTGAATGACTTCATGCAATCTCCCAAGACTTGAAGAGTTGAAAGGAACTTTTGCAGTAATTCATCCAATCTCCCAGTCAGTGCAGGAGCCTCTTCCAACATTTCTGACCTGACCTATCTCAGTTTGAAGGACCCCAACAAGGGGCAGCTCATAGTCTATGCTAAGGTAGCTTGTCCCATTCGGGACATCTCTTTTGCTCCTGTGTTTAGAGCAACAGGGGCTCTGATGGGTATGAAAAACCAGGTCCTTGGGCTGCAGAAACTTGGCCAAAAATACCCCAAAATACCCAGATTAGATGACGTTCGGCTCTCGGGAAGAGGATACGGGGAGCATCGGATGAAAACCGAGAGGTGGAGGGAGGGAAGGCGAGGCAGGGAAGAGAGAAGAAAAGATGGGAAGGGGCAGAATGTCGGGGAGAGAAGAGTTTGGGGTAAAAGTGAGAAAGAAAAGGTAAGCGGTGGACAGGAACGAAGGGCACAGAGCACAGGCAGGAAGGATGGGGGACTGGGAGCCCTCCCCGAGGATGTGCCTTTGGCTCCAGGGTGAGGGCCACCAGGTGGACCGGCCACTGCTCTTCCCCTCCAGGGCGCCTTACCCCATTCTTGTCGAAGGCCCGGAACATGCCCTCTACATACTGGGTGGCCTCCTCGTCGCCTGTGACCTTGAAGAAGCGCTTAAACTCATGCATGAAGAGTGTGCCGCTGGGACACTCCACCACAAACTTCTTGTACCACTCCTGGAGCTCCGCCACGTCCATCTCCCCGGCCGCCTCCGCCTCCTCCCAGCTGAACTGCTGCCCCATCTTGGCCCCCAGGAATGCCAGGAAGCAAGCGTCTGTGTCTCCTCCTGGGCCTCTGCTGGTTGATTCCTCGGCTAGGGCCCTCTTCCTCCCTTTCCCAGAGGCTTGAGCAGCCTCTTCCTCATCTCCTGGGCAAGTGAGCGCGATCAGCGGTGACGGGGGCAGGTGGCGAGGGGGCAGGTCCAGGCCAGCTAAGCTTCCCTAAGACCATTAGAAGATTCCTCTGGAAGGTCTGACCTCCAGCCTAAGCTCCCCCAGCTTCACCCCTCCCCTCAGCCTTGCCAACCAAGCAACCACACTGGCTCCAGAAGACTGAAGAGGGAGAAGTGGAAGGAACTGAGAAGTAGGGAGCTGAGAAGGAACTGAGAAGAGGGAGGTGGATGAAGTCGGGAGGACAGGCTGGACCCTGCTGTCTCACACACTGTCTCTTTAGCTGGGTGTGGCGCTGCTCCAGAGGGGCCCATCTTGGAGACAGGAGACTCAAATCCAGAGAGGAAGCGAGACCAACTCCTAGCCCATAATATTGAATCTGCTGGTGATCTGGGACTCGCCCACCCGCTACACGGTCTAGTGAGAAGAGGCAGTATCCGTGATGGGAAGGGCTCTACGGGAACAGCTCTGTCCCCAGGCTAACTCAGCCCTGCACAGCATGGGAAGCTCCCTACAGAGCATATCTTTGAGTATCGGAAGTTTTTCATTTTCCAATTTAAGGTGCAAATGCCTCCCTCCAGCCCTTCACCCACAGATCTACAGGTAGTGCTTTTCTCACATTTCCTCCAAAGTGCTAACATGTGAGAAGGATCTGGGAGCACGGCCTAAAATATCTTTGAAGGCTCTTACTTTTATATTAAAGGTCATGCAAATTGACTTTTAAATCAATGGTATTTTCATGCTTATTTTAATGTAATATAAAGATGACACCTCCAAGAAACCAGAAGACCTGGAGCACCGATTTTTCTAGAAGACTTTAAAGGCAGTAGTTCCAGGGAATCTGCCCTTAATCCCAGGGCGGCCCTGCCCGTTCCCCACTGGGTGTCACTGAAATGATTGAACTGATGCTTTGAGACAAGTGGTGAATTGTCCGGCACGTCCCCAGGCCTGACCTCGCCTCTCACTGTTCCCTGCCTCCAGACACCCCCAATCGCTCAAAGTTCTTATAACCTTCTTGCCACTCCTGAAGTAGGAACCCTATTTCTTCGGTCATCCTTTCAAATACCGGTGGATTTTTCTCCCACATCCCACAACCTTCAAAGTCTAGAGAGCAGAGCTGCAGTTCTCCTTACTCCTCAGTGTTGCCTTCAAATGGCCTTTTCTTTTTTCTCCCTCAAAAATGCCAGTACCGGCCGGGCGCGGTGGCTCATGCCTGTAATCCTAGCACTCTGGGAGGCCGAGGCGGGCGGATGGTTTGAGCTCAGGAGTTCGAGACCAGCCTAAGCAAGAGCGAGACCCCGTCTCTACTAAAAATAGAAACAAATTATCTGGACAGCTAAAAATATATAGAAAAAATTAGCTGGGCATGGTGGCACATGCCTGTAGTCCTAGCTACTTGGGAGGCTGAGGCAGTAGGATCGCTTGAGCTCAGGAGTTTGAGGTTGCTGTGAGCTAGGCTGACGCCACGGCACTCACTCTAGCCCAGGCAACAGAGCGAGACTCTGTCTCAAAAAAAAAAAAAAAAAAAATGCCAGTCCCTTTGAAGCCATGTCCAACTCTGCCCCATTATTTACTCTTCCTCATTGTCATCGTTTACTGGTGGCTTCACCACTTGTCTCAAAGCATCAGTTCAATCATTTCAGTGACTTCAACATCCAAGTGATAAATGACCCATCCCACAGTCTGGCCTCAAAGGTCCTTGGTCTCTGTCTTAGTCTGTTTTGCATTGCTGTAAAAGAACACCTGAGGCTTAGTAATTTATAAAGAAAAGAGGTTCATTTGGCTCATGGTTCTGCAGGCTGTGCAAGAAGCACAGCACCAGCATGTGCTTCTGGGAAGGGCTTCAGGAACCTTCCACTCGAGGTGGAAGGTGAAGGGGAGCAGGTGCATCACATGGCGAGAGAGGGACCAAGAGGGGGTGGGAGGAGGTGCCGGGCTCTCTTTAACCATCAGATCCCAGGTGAATTAACAGAGGGAGAACTCACTCATTATGGCGAGGACAGCACCAAGCTCTTCTTGAGGGATCCGCCCCCATGACCCAAACACCTCCCCCTAGGCCCCGCCTCCAACATCGGGTATCACATTTCAATATGAGATTTAGAGGGGACAAATATCCAAACTGTATCAGTGTCTTTGGTTCCAGAGAGCTTTCTTCCACCTCACCTTGGCCTCCCATTCACTTGTGGTCCCTGGGCCAGGAGGATCTGGGGCTTGTTGGAAATGGAAACTCTCAGGCCCCACCTCAGACCTACTGAATCTGGAACTTTGGGGGTGGAGCCCAATAATCTGTGTTTTAACAAGGGCTCAGGTGCTTCCAGGGCACACTGAAGTCTGAGGGTCACTGCCCTAGGCCTTGCTGTCACCACTTTCTCTACTGCCTCTGACACATTCAATACTGCCTTCTCTCATCAGCACTGCTCTCCTTCCAGCTCAGTTATTCTAATACCTTTACGCTAGTAATTCGCCAACCTTATATGTTTTTTTAACATCCATCATCTAGCTCATAGCCTCACTTTCCTCTTTGTCCTCATTCCATGGTCCAGCACTCCTGCCATTTCCTTGTCATAATCTGATTTTGTGTCCCTGTCTCCCCCTAACCACTCCCTTGGCAAAACCAGCCCCTGTTAAAACCATCCACTAACTATGCTCTCACACCTCACCCACACCAAGGAGGCTGAACGTTGCTGTAGAAAATCATAAAATCATGCTGGCTGCACACGCTTCAAGTAATGCCGGACAATCGTACTGCCTGCTCTTCCCTGCCGAATTCATTCTCCTGCTCTGTGCGATGACTGTGCAATGGCCCTTCCTGCCCTTGAAGCTCCCACTGGCTCCTACCTTCAGCTGATGTCCCTGTTGCACACTTTGCAGAGAAACAGATGGACCAGGCATCATCGCACCTTCCCAACAGTGCTCACCAGCTTCTGTGTCTGTGCCCCGCCCTCTGCCCCCCTGGTCTCAGGAAGCAGCCGCCCACCGGCCAGCCCCACCACTTGTTTCCTAGACCACATCTCTTCGCTCACTCACAGACCTCATTCCCGCAATTAGTGCATTTCTCTTCCATGGCCTCCATGTATCCCTCTCTGATGGGTCATTCCCGTCAGCATTCAGATGTGCTTAATATCCCCTTTATTAAAACAAAGCAAAAATCGTTCCTTGACCCCACATCCGAGCCACATTATGACTTTCATGGGCCGTATACAGTTTTGCCTTCATGGATCATAACATAAATAGTGAATGAATAAATACTAAATAAGTTTTAATAATTATCATTCATTAGAATAAAAATGAACATAATCCATCCTAGATTAGTGTCGCTACTAAAGTTTCTCTACTAGATTTGGGGGGATTACGTTCATTTTTTATTCTGATTTTAAAAACCAGAATATCAGTAGGCACTGTGCCTACTGGATAAGTTGGCCCTGCCCACAGGCCCCTCCAGCGACTGTCCTAATTTTTGCTCCTCTTCCAACAAAACCGCTTGTGGCAGATGTATTTTCCAAAAATGGCACAACAGTTCTGGCTTCACATATTCCTCCTGTCAAGGGGAGGAGTCTATTTATTCTCTCTTCAACCTGGATAAGACTTTGTGGCCGCCTCGTTGAAGAGAACACACCGAAGTGACACAATGTGACTTCCAGGGCTAGGCCATCAAAAGTGATAGGGTTCTGCCTGGCTCTTTCTCAGGACTTGCCCTGGGAACCCAGCCACATGTTGTGAGGAAGCCCAGAACACGTGTAGGAGTTCTGGGTGACAGCCAGCCTCAGCCACCAGATGTGCGGGAGAATGGGTGAGCGAGCCTTCAGGTCACTCCAGCCCCAGCTGGATTAGTCTAGGATGGATCATGTTCATTTTTAATTCTGATTTTTTTTTTTTGAGACAGAGTCTCGCTTTGTTGCCCGGGCTAGAGCCTAGCTCACAGCAACCTCAAACGCCTGGGCTCAAGCAATCCTTCTGCCTCAGCCTCCCGAGTAGCTGGGACTACAGGCGTGAGCCACCTCGCCCGGCCCCATTTTTAATTCTGATTTTAAAGAAAATTAAAAATATTGGGTCCTAGGCACTGACCTTGTTATACACTTCGAGCCACCCCAGCTGATAACCAAATGGAGCAAAATTGCATATTTGTAGGCAAAGTAATATTGTCACTGTTTTAAGCTACTGTTTTTTGAGGTAGCGATAACTAGAATATTCTCAAACTTATTTTGCATCCTCTTCATCTCTTATTTTCTCCTCAACTTATTCCAATTGGATGTTCATCCCCATCATTCTACAGAAAAGGCTTTCGTAGTGGTCACCAATGAGCTACTTTTCTTACTCACCCTGCCACAGAGTCATCACAGTTCCCCAAACTGAATTATTTCTCCTGGTTTCCAGGCCCCACGCTGCCCTGATTTCACTCCAGCCTCACTGATCGCTCATTTCCTGTGCTGGCGCCTCTTCCTTCTCACCCATCTCTAAATGCTCGCAGCTTCCCAGGCTTGTCCTCAGCACTCTTCTCTCATCTACCCACACTCTCTCCCTAGATGATCTCATTCATGCTCACGACATTACATAGCATTTAGAGGCTGATGGCTTCCAAATTTATATCTTCAGCCTGGATCTCCCCCCAGAACTCCAGAGGCAGGTAGCCAATTGCCTACTGGACATCCATACTCAGGTTGCAAACTTAGCAAGGCCCAAACCAAATTACTGATTTCCTCCCCAAGTCCCTCCTCAACTCCTCCCCACCTCAGCAATGGCATCTCCATTTATCTAGTTGCTTAGGCGAAAAACTAGGAACCATCCTTGAGTCCTCTTTCCCTCAGATCTCATTTCAATCTATTCTCAGCTCTACCTCCAATCTATATTCTGAATCTAATCACTTCTCGGCACCTCCATTCCTGCAACTCTCGTTGGGACAGCGTTATCTCACCTGGTCCACTGCAGCAGATCCCTAACTGGTCTTCCTGCCTCCTGCTTTTTTTTGTTTTTTGTTTGAGACAAGCTCTATGTTGCCCAAGCTGGTCTCAAAGTCCTAAGCTCTCGTGGTCCTCCCACCTGAACCCTGCCCCCTCTTACCACTCTCCTCTTTTGCCCAGCAGCCAGAATAGCATGTTCTAAAGCACACAACAGATGCTACCACTCTCCTGCTCAAAACTCTCCTATAGCTCCCCAATTGCACTGAGAATCCGTGCTCAAGGTGCATTACATGATCCAGCTCCTGCCTATTTCCGTCTTCATGTCCCTCTACTCTCGTCTGCACACACACCAAACTCATTCTAGAATTGGGGTCTTTGCATTTATTGTTCTTCCGGATTGGCCTGCTCTTCCTCCAGATCGCCACGTGGCTGCCTCCTTCTCAATGTTCTCCCCTCCTCAGAGAGAACTTTCCCAACCTCTCCTCAGGCAGCCACTCAAGTCATCCTGACATTATCCTATTTTGCTGTCTTCACAGTGCTTACCTGCGTCTGAAACTATCTTATTTTTTCCCCTGTATTTATTATGTCTTCCTCACTAGAGACTACGATCTTTGAGGAGAGGGACTTTACCATGTACACTACAGAATACCCAGTGTTTAGAACAGTGCTTGGCACATACAAGAAACTCAAATACTTGGTGAGTAACTGAGCAAGGTGCTTGGCATACAGTCAGTGCTGAATTTATGTGAGATGTTACTCCTCCATTTTACAAGACAACAACTCTTTGACTCTGTCTAGAGTGCCCAGATTTAGCAGATATTAGTTGAAGTAAAAAAAGATAATGGGATTTTAGAACTGGAAGAGGCCTTGAAAATCCAGTGTATTGACTTCAACCTTGTCTCCATCTCAACACACATGAAGACAACACGTGCCGTCAGCAGCTGTGCCTCTCCAACAGCCGCATCTCCCCTGGCTCCCTGTGCAGGTGACATCATTCCTGTCCACCGCTTAACATTTACTGGTATCTAAGCAACACTGAGGAGTGAATAAAGGCCAGTACCTGTGCTCAAGTTAAAACATTGTATGGGCCGGGCGCGGTGGCTCACGCCTGTAATCCTAGCACTCTGGGAGGCCGAGGTAGGTGGATTGTTTGAGCTCAGGAGTTCGAGACCAGCCTGAGCAAGAGCAAGACCCCGTCTCTACTAAAAATAGAAAGAAATTATATGAACAGCTAAAAATATATAGAAAAAAAATTAGCCAGGCATGGTGGCGCGTGCCTGTAGTCCTAGCTACTCGGGATGCTGAGGCAGAAGGATTGCTTGAGCTCAGGAGTTTGACGTTGCTGTGAGCTAGGCTGACGCCACGGCACTCTAGCCCAGGCAACAGAGTGAGACTCTGTCTCAAAAAAAAAAAAAAAAATTGTATGAATGAACTATAACTTGATTTAGCCTCTGGCTGAAGAATCTAAAATTCAATTGGCTTTTCATGTGGGTCAGTTGCCCATAACCTGCCCTATAAATACTGCTGAGCTATTAAGGTATAAATATATCATTTTAAAGAGGATTAAGAATCCATAAAGAGAAATGATGGCTTGAAGTGAGTAACAGTAGTAAGGATTTAAGGAGGGCAGGTTTAGGAATTGAGCAGGGGATTTGGAAAGAGAACCCTGGGGTTTGCAGGCAGTCAGCCATAAGCCTGGCTCCAGGAGGAAAGACATGCTTAAAAACAACAAACCAATGTCTGCTGGGCCCTGGACAGGCCTGGCCCGAAGCCCTACTATAAATCGTCTCCATGCTGGTGTTCCTGTGACTCAGAAGGACCCACTTTGCTGAAGCCTGAACTCTTGTGTTGCCCCCTGAGGCACTTAGGACCAGTGTCAGTGGTGGGACCTCCAGAACTGCACTGTGTATTCTGCTTCTTGCCTTTATTTACATCTTTTATTCCTTGGATTCCCTCCACCCCAATCTCTTTACTTCTAAGCTTTAGAGGAAGTTAGCAAGTTATGGTAATGTGAAAGGGAAAACAAACCTAGAACTGAAGTTTGAATATTCAGCATTTAATATGTAGACATTTTCGGCCGGGCGCGGAGGCTCACGCCTGTAATCCTAGCACTTGGGAGGCAGAGGCGGGCGGATCGTTTGAGCTCAGGAGTTCGAGACCAGCCTGAGCAAGAGCGAGACCCCATCTCTACTAAAAATAGAAACAAATTATCTGGCCAACTAAAAATATATATAGAAAAAATTAGCCGGGCATGGTGACGCATGCCTGTAGTC
>JAQIFY010006383.1:0-10348 GCA_028533085.1 Varecia variegata
CTGGTACCAAAAAAATTGGGGACCTCTGGTCTAATAGATATTATACACCCTCTTCTGGATTGGAAGTTTATATAGGAAGATTTCCCAAAATAACAGGTGAAATGGCCTACCGCCTTAAAAATATTATTTCCTGAGCAGATTAAATTTACAAAGAATATCCTCTTTCTGCCTATACAAAGAAAATAGGAATATAAATAATACATCATTTGAAAGTTGAAATCAAACAGGTTCTTTTTCTTTTTGAAAAAGTTCAAACAAAAACTCAGGAATTAAGGGAAAATATTTTGATTCTCCAGATAGTGCACTTCTTACTGCTATGTGAAGTCCAGCAAGTGGTTAATTTCACTGCCCCAGCCCCCACCTTCTGACTGGTTACTCATGAAAACAATGGTTGGTGCAAATATTTAGACCAGGCCACAGTTAGGGAACAATTGGTTAAATGGTCTCCAATTTTTTTTGCAAAAACCAAAGAATAAAAATTATTTTAAAAATTTATTTTGGATTTTCCAGTTGGGGAGAACCAAGGTCTTCATTTCTTCCATTAACCACAGATTTGATTCTATTCATCTGTGCTCCAAAGGAAAGCAATTCCACGTAAGTTAAGGGCAGTGAAACTACAAGAAACTGGCATCCATTAACACAACAGCATTCAAACGTAGCCACGTATATCCCTGGGGGGTTGCATATCCAGGGGCATGCAAACACAGAGCACTTTAAGAAATACATTTTACAAAATCTCAACCTTGATCAATGTGCCTGCCTAAAAAATGCTCTGCCTGGGAAGAGAAATGGGAGTTTGGCACGTATCTCTACGCCCACTCCCACTCTCACATCTAGACCCTATATTACTTTGCAAAAGAAATTCCCCCTCACCCATACCAAGCTTCACCATGGTGCACTGTCCGAGGGTACAAAACCTCTGTGACATCAAATAGATGTCAGATTTCAGAAGGCTTCGTTCTTGAGAATGATTCCCTAGCTGGGAAAGCAGAAAGGGCTTCAGTAAGACTCTTATGATATATTGGCTACCTCCTCTCTCTCCTGTATTAACATCTTCCTCTTTACTGCCTAGTTTTGATCAATAATTATAGTGCTTTATTTTCACCCCCGCTTACCTTAATGCAAGCATCCCTCAGCCCTACAACCACCTGTATCATCTTATTTCTATCATTCTGTTCATACCCAAACTTCTTGAACGTTCTCTTCAATATCTGTTCCCACTTCTTCAAATACAGCTCATTTTTCCACTCTCCATCATGTGACTTCAGCCTCCCTGTTCTCCTGAAAGTGTTCAAGGCGAGGTTTGCAATGAACTGCGTCTTCCTACGTACTGACCACTGTCAGTCAGTCATGGCTGACATCCCAGAAGCGCCTGACGCTTTTTACCACGTCTTCCATTTTCAGACCTGATCCTTATTGGCTTCTATGTCACCTCCATATTCTGATTTTCTGTTTCTCCTCCTCTCTTTCCTTTGCTGATTATTCCCTCTCATATCAGGGAGCTTTTGTGTTTCTAAAAATTCTGTCGTAGGCTCCACATTTCATCCCCTGCATAAATAGTCTCATCCTTCCCAAGATCTCCAAACATCATCTCTGTGATCATGACTTTCATTTATGTATCTTTACATAGACTTTAGACCCATATTCCTACCTTACACCCTGGAATATCTCCACGTGGTTGTCTAATTAGCAATTTAATCTCAATATGTACAAAATCAAACACATAATTTTTATCTTTTCTTGCCCTTAACCCTGGCTCTTCCTCCTGTGTTCCGTGTATAGTGAATAGACAGACTCCCATCATCCTGCTGCCCAAGATGGAGACACAGACATCATCCTTGAGTCCTCAGACTTGCTTAAAGCCCACATCCAATAAATCACACCCTCCTTTTGGCATCTAGTATCATCTGTCACATTCATGGAACAGCCTTTCTACATTAAGGGATATTCCCACATTATGAATTCTATTTCTCCATTTGTGGTTGTTTTAAAATATATTCACAAATATTCTCATATTCTTTCCTTCCCTCCTCTTGATGAAGAGCTGGACGTAGCAATTCCCTTCTAATGAATACAGTGAAACAATGGGATTTAACTTCTAAGATGAGGTCATAAAAGAATTTTCAGCCCCCTACATGTTCATCTCTCCTATATCACTCCCTCCAGTAGGAGCCAGCTGCAATGCTGTGAGAAAATATCACACGGCTCCATGGAGAGGCCTCTGTGACTGTGATGAAGACCTGAGTCTGTCAGTGGCCATGTGAGTGACCCATGTTAGAAACACATCCTCCAGCACATCAAGCCTTCAGATGCTTGCAGCCTCAGCTGACATCTTGACTGCAACCTCATAAGAGATTCTGAGCCCACAGATGCTGCTCTTGAATTCCTGATTTACCAAGACTGTTAGGTAATAAACATTTATTGTTTTAAGCCACTGAGTTTTTGGTTAATTAATTATACCTGGATAGAAAACTAATTCACAAATGCAGGCAACACAGTGTAAATTTCCAGCCTCCCTTGTAGATAGGATGTGGGCACTAAGCAAGACCTGCCAGTCTGGAGTGCCTGTCTGAGCTTTTGATCCTAATGTGTCCTCAAGAAGATATAGGTTCTGCTTGGTGGTTCCGTGTTTGCTGGCTGAGTTGGTGGTTTTCCATGGTGGGAAGTTCAGATTTTTGGCAAAGAAACGGCATTAGAGAATGGCAGTTCCTTCCAGTTCTTACTAGAGCAGCATCAACAGTGGGTTTTTTTTTTTTTTTTTTTTTTTTTTCCATCGGAACAGTTCTCTGGTTTGCTTACTGGTATTTTTTTTTTTTCCCCTGGAGGCTTAGTTTAGAGCTTGTTTCTATGGCATTCTAAAATTTCACCCAGCATTACATCTTTTTAACACCTCTCTTTAGTCATCAGTCTTTCATTTAGCTATACTCTTTACTACAACCTTGTGGGGGCTGGGCCTAGAAGAAAGGAGGGATGGATGGAAAGAACGTGAGCAGGTGAATGAAGGGTCAGGCGAAAATGCCTGCCCCAAGCTGCTTGTTTGCTGTGTGCAAAGGTCAGATGAAAACAGCTGACCTGTATGGAAGTTGTTAAAGAAAAGATGGATGGATGGAAAGAACGTGAGCAAGGTGAATGGAGGGTCAGGCGAAAACGCCTGCCCAAAGCAGCTTGTCAGCTGTTTTCAGCCGACCTGTTTGGAAGTTGTTAAAGAAACTAGCAAACGGCCCTCACCCTTTGCACGCGTCCTTGGAAATAAATAAGGCGAGGAACTCGGCTGAGGAGGCCATTTTCTTCTTCAGATTCTGGCCTCTCTCCTTCTCTCTAAACACCATATGTTTCGCGTAATTATTTATCCCTTCGCTATTGAGCTCAGGAGCGAAAAGCAGCCGCGGTAAGCGGTGACCCCGACGCGTGATTCAGGAACCCGCGCATCCAGTGAGCTTCTCATCCGCTGGACTACAGGGGGAATCATCCCGGCAAGGGACGGTCCCGCCTGCTGCTTTGGGAAAGGGACCGATGTGCGTAGTCTCAGAAGGGGATTTCTAACACGGGGCATAGAGCTGACCAAAGATCAGCGAGTCTGCGCACTTTGCAGCAGCTCTTAAAAGGTGCTCAGTGTTCTGTTGAACCAAAAGCCTCATAGCAGCTCTTGTGTGCAGTAAGGCAACATTGCCCCCGGTTCCCAGGTGAGGGTAGATTAGATTTAGAACTCCGGGAACGCGTAGGGAAGGTTTTTATGAAGACTCTCAGGCAGGGGGTTCCGGTGCCCTTTGCTGTGTTAACTACATGGAGGCTGGTGCGAGCCGCGCGGACTCTCTTACGCGTTCCTACAGATTCTGATCCGCGGGAGGAGCCGGCGTGCCCTGCAGGTAAAATTCCCTGAACCCTGAGCCATTCCCTCCACCGTTGCCTTCTGCGGCTCAACAGGAGGAGCAGCTAACTCCTCCTCCTTCCCCTCCTCCTCCTCCTCCTCCTTCCCCTCTCAAAGGGGATCTCTATTCTCCCCTGGTAAACCATCTGCTTTCCAACATTGCCTAGGAGAGGGCAGTCTTTCTGGGGATGAGATTTGCTAGAACAAGGGAATCTTCTAACTACCCAGCCTTCTCATTAGGGGCCACTGCTCAGGTGCATCCAATACAACCCACACCTTTACAATGGACTCATTCGCCCATCTGGATAGAGAAGTGGCCCAGTAAGCAGGGTATAAATTAAAATCTCTTGTCCAGGACTAACTTAAAGCGGGACAGGTAGAACCTTCCCTGAGCCCGTGGAACTCTCCTGTATTCCTCATACCTAAAAAGAACAATAGGTGGCATTTATTACAGGATTTGAGAGCTCTTAATGCTGTTACATCCTGATGGGATCGTACAACCCGGTCTTCCCCCGCCATCGTTAATTCCAAGACATTGGCCATTGATTGTAATTGAGCTAAAAGATTGCTTTTTCACAATTCCTCTAGGGAAATGAGACCGGGAAAGATTTGCATTTTCTCTTCCCACTTATCCCCTCAGTCGACAGGTATCACTGGAAAGTCCTTCCACAAGGAATGTTAAATAGTCCCACTACTTGTCAACATTGTGTTCATCAAGCCCTACTCCCTTCTCAGCGCCGGTTCCCATCGCTATCATCTATCACTATATGAATGACGTATTAGCAGCTCCTACTCGAGCAGAATTAATTTCACTGTTTGCCCATGTATAAACATATACTGCTGTCCATGGACTGCAAATTACCCCAGACAAAATACGACTTGCCCAACCCTGGTGCTATTTTTGGTTATCTACTTTAAGAGTTCACTGTGACCCCAACAAATAACAATCTTCTTGCCTTCTACCCTGATACTACATTCATTACAACTTTTGGGACATGTGAATTGGATAGGTCCCACTTTAGGAATTACTAACCAGTCAACAAAGCCCTTAATCACTGTCAACTGTCACACATGGACCCAGACACACCCTTTTATCTTCACCCCTCATCTCCAACTGCTCTTATAGGCCAATTAACACCTTACACTGCTCCTTTGGAATGGTTATTTCTACCTCCCACTCCTTCCAAAACCTTTTCTCCCCTTCTAGATCTTTGCCCCTTTAATTATTTTTTTTATTTCAGCTTATTATGGGGGTACAAAAGTTCTGGTTAGATATATTGCCCATGTCCCTCCCATTCCCCGGAGTCTGAGCCTCAAGTGTTGTCCATTCCCCAGACAGTGCACATCCCACTCTTCTTGTAGGTATACACCCATCCCCTCCCCCACCCCCCTCCCCCCAAGTCAGAACTTCAAGCGTGCCCATTCCCCAGACAGTGCACATTGCACTCATCATGTAGGTATACACCCATCCCCCTCCCCCCACCCCCCACCTCTGTCCAATACACAATTGGTGTTATTCCCAAATGTGCACTTAAGTGATGATCAGGGAAACCAATTTTCTGGTGAGTACATGTGGTGCTTATTTTTCCATTCTTGGGATGCTTCACTTAATAGAATGGGTTCCAACTCTATCCAGGAGAACCAAAGAGGTGTCGTATCACCATTATTTCTTATAGCTGATATTTGTATACTCCATGGTATACAAATACCACATTTTACTAATCCATTCATGAATTGATGTAGATCTTTGCCCCTTTAATTATTAAGGGATGCTGTCATACACAACCATCGTTTGGATTAGATCCATACATTATATATCTCCCTATTCCTAAAAACTGCTTCAAAGCAACTTTACATAATTCTTTACCTTGGCAATCAGCCCTTGCAAGTTATGTATGTTCTTTCCTTCCATTATCCCTCTGTTAAGCTGCTCTCCACTCTCTCCTTCTTGTAAAACCCCTTACAAAACTCTCCGCTACACCTCTTCCTGCCGCCCAGTGTTCATAGATGGCTCAGGACGATCATCTAAAGCAGGAATTGCATGGAAAGATGGTAATTGGAAATACTTATCCACCTCTGATTTTCCCTCCACTCAACAAGCAGAATTAGGGATGCTTATATTACCTTTAAAAACACTTCCATTAGAAACCGTAAGCATCACTGACTCCCACTATGTATTCTATTCCACTCTCCATATTGAAAATGCTATCATTAAGGATATACATAATCAAACTTCAACAATTCCTTGTTCTACAGTGCTTATTAGATATCTGGTGACACCCCCTCTTTATTTCTCATATTCATGCTCATACCTCTTTGCCTGGACCTCTGATAGAAGGAAATAATGCTGTTGATCTCTCGTTTCTAATGTGTTAACACAGGGAAAAGGATATGTTTGTGTTCAAACTTATACAGGTCCCAAGTGGCTCCCTTCCAGATGAGTTTGCTTACATCATGAGCTGGATTTCACAAATGAAACGTGTCTCCCTCCAGCCGCTGCCAACGGGGGTCCTGCTGCAACAGACACATAACACCATGACGGTCCCTGAGATCACGTGGGGGTGAGTTGAAACAACTAGAGACACAGGCCTCAGCTATGACACAGTTGGGGCTGCCTCCTACCCCAGGGAACACTTTTCTGGCGTGTTTGGCTATTGTTGCCCATAAAGGCAGTCAGGTACCCCGAGGGCTGCTTTGCAGCCTTTTTCTCCTTTTATTTCTCCCAGGCAGTACAGCCACTGTTTACTGGGCTCGTGTCTTAAACTCACCTGTGTTTAAGCCCCTGACGTGGTGGGACTCAGAGACCCCTCTGTCTACCAATGACTCCACATGGACTGGAGGAGTCTGATTGCCTCCATGTTCCTGGCAGAGAAATGGAACAGACTGGCTTAATATCTGTCAGTAGTTTATCATTCCTCTAATCCTCCTGTGTGTTACCAACTTACATAATACAACATGGTACAGTCCCATGACCACCCGAAAACATCTATTATCAACCCGTTGTGCTTGGTCTTGTCGCTTGCTGTCTTTTTACTTTCCAGGATGGATCCGCCAATTGATGACCTCCCAGTGCCATTATGAAAAGACACTGGCTGAAGCTTGTATCTTTCTCCTACTCACACTCCATCTCTAATTTTAAATATACAAAAAGGGGGGACATGTGGGGGCTGGGCCTAGAAGACAGGATGGACAGATGGATGGAAAGAATGTGAGCAGGGTGAAAGAAGGGTCAGGTGAAAACACCTGCCTGAAGCTGCTTGTTTGCTGTGTGCAAAGGTCAGCTGAAAACAGCTGACCTGTATGGAAATTGTTAAATTAAGAAATGGCCCTGACCCTTTGCATGTGTCCTTGGAAATACAGGGAGGAACTTAGCTGAGGCCATTTTCTCCTTCAGACTTCGGCCTCTGCCCTCCTTGAAACACCGTGTTTGGCGTAATTATTCATTCCTTCGCTACCAAGCTCAGGAACGAAAAGCAGCCACTACACAACCTCATAAAAATCCTCCAAACATACCTATCTCCTTGGGAACAATGACTATCTCCTAATGGGACTGCTTCCCTCCTTTCTAACCAATATGTGTGAACAAAGGCCGGACCAGTTTTCAAAGGGCAGCTAGCTGGAAGAGTCTGACAATTTGGTTCCATCAATGCACTGCTTGAAACATTTCGTATTTCCAATGATCATTTCTGTGAATTACAATCCCCCGAGCCTTTTAGAATTTGCTGCTATCCATCTACTCCAGGAGAAACCTGAAACATTCTTGTCCTTCAGACAAGAGTAAAAGGAAAGACCCTCAGAATTAGCTCAGAACTGTGAAGGTCCCCTGCTTTGTCAGGCCACATCTCTGGGCCAGGTCACAGCTCAGGGTGCAGAGAGAACTGGAGAACATCATCCTATGCATCATGGGTGAGGAGGTTGTCAGGGCCACTGGTGGGAGGCAGCTGGCCAGGCTGAATGAGCCTTTACCCAGATGTCTCAGCACCTGCCTGCCTGGGAGATTTCTCCAGGATTTTCAGTTTTTGTACTTACCCCAATTTTGTTTCTACTTTATTCATTTTCTCTTCTATTTATAGGCCTCAGATAATGCCATTATTTCGACCCTTCTTTTGTATCATTACAATGGCGATTAAACACACTCAGAAAACGGGAGAAGTCTCCATCCAATAGTATGTATTCATCCACATGAGAACCAACGTTGAAAGAAAATTCTGCCTACATCTCAATATACTTCTTTTTAAATTCTAATAATCGCACTTAGAGGTGTGGTCCTGGATGCCATTTTTACACTTCTTAAATTGCACCGAAATACAGGTTGCCTCACCTCTCTGCATTTCCTTTTAAAGGGCTAACACACTAGATTTGATTTCTTTCCCCATTTTTTACAGGAGCCAGAGCTCACATTTTCTGACACAAACTACACATAACAGTGACATAACACTAGAACACCAAACGTTAAGTTATCCAGTTGTCTTCATTCTGTCACTAAATATGTGTTGGCTGCATATTTGTGAGAGGAAATGTGCTTGGCAATGTGGAATCAGATAAGACAGGATGGTGACTGCCCTCCAGGGAGCAGGCAAGACAGACATTGAAGACACAATTATGATTAATTAAACACTGGAATGCTCAGTGCAGCTAAGAAGAAGTTCTGGTAGCTAATGAAGAGGGGAATTGGAAGGCAGTAGAATGTCCCACTTTCTGACAGTATTTATGGCTCTTGGGAAATTAAATGACATCAGATTTTCCTCTCCTCCTCCAAAAAATTGAGACAACTCTATTAGTTGTCACATAGGAAATTGTGAAGATTAAATAAAGTATACAAATTACTGGCTAAGAATCTGAACAAAGTAAATGATAGTTACTTTTAGTATTAGTATAATAAATAACATAACCATCTGTATAGTCCACCTTCAACCAAGTCAAGCCAAGAGAAGGTTTGATTGCAGCTCCCCTGACACTCAGCATCAGAGAAGTTGGCACCCCCAAATGGAGACTCTAGGAGGGTGGCCTGACTGTAGGGATGTGAAGAGGCAGAGCCCAAGTCCTGGTTGTCAGAGCTACGCCTGGCACAGCAGAAGAACTGTACAGTCTGTCCACTTGAAGCCCTTTCCAGGAAACCAGCGTCTCAGCAAGTTGTCTGACAGAAAGCAGCTGGTCTGAGAATGGTATAAATAAATGAAACAAATAATCCCTTCCCTCATATTCAGGTAGTGTCAGACCACCTTTGGTGATACTTTCAAAGGCATGGGTTAAAATTTTAGTCAATGACGGAGCGCATATATGACAGTAGCCCATAAGGTTATACTACTATTATTTTACTGTATTTATTCTATGTTTAGATACACACTTACCATTGTGTTACAATTGCCTACAGTATTCAGTGTAATAACAGGTCGTACAGGTTTCTAGCCTAGGAGCAATAGGCTCTGCCATATAGCCTAGGTCTGTAGTAGGCTACGCCACCTATTAATAGGTTTGTGTAAGTACACTGTGTTTCAACAAGGATGAAATCACCTATGGACATATTTCTCAAAACACATCCCTGTCCTTAAGCGATGAAGGACTATAATTTACATGTCTTATAAATATATATTATATATAGTAAACATAAAAAATCTCACATAAATTTTATATATGTATTTATGGAGGGAGGGTTATTGGACATGGAATATTCCTTTATTTTCAGCCACAGAAAATCACAATATCAATTAAAAGCTATTCCCTGGACTGGCATTAGGGGAAGTGAGTGAGTAGTTCCCTCAAGCACAAAATTTAAGAAGGCAACAAATCTAAGCAATCAAGACAAATGATATATTAATACCAACATTTAAAAATGAAAAATAATGCCTAAACATCCAGGCTAAACCAAATATCAAATTGTAGACAAATGATATATTAATACCAACATTTAAAAATGAAAAATAATGCCTAAACATCCAGGCTAAACCAAATATCAAATTGTAGGTAAAGACAAGCAACAACCCTGCCCTTATGAATCCTCAAGAGTCTTACAAAGGAGAGGTGCACAGTGCAACAAATACTGACAAATTCCACTGTCTATAAAATTCTTAAGAACATAGAAAGTTCTGACCTGTTAAATGTCCCGAACTGCTTGTACACAACACTGCTCATTTCTCTTTTTAGTAAGAGAAATCAATGTGGGGTGGTGGAAAAACAAGTCTGAGTAACTTGAAGTTAGATAAAAATTATCTAAGATTGTCACGGAGTCAGAAGAAACTGTCAAACATGGTGGCAATTCTCTCGGTTGAAAAACAAAGTAGTAATCTTAATAGTATTGTTGAGTTTGTTTGCTTTAAAGCTAGGAAAGTAAAATCACATAAAATTCTTGTTTTGGTATAAATAAAATATTTAAAACTTAAAATAATGCTGTGAGTTTCAATATAACTGAATTTTTTACAGCTGCATTAACGTTGTAAGGTTGAAGAATCAGCCATTGGAAAACCACAGCGCACTCACAGG